>PVKE010014258.1:0-35254 GCA_004027555.1 Craseonycteris thonglongyai
CAGTGCATAGTTATTTCTATTTTACTTTTTGACAGATAGAGAGAGAGATAGAGACAGAGACAGTTAGAGAACCAAACTGTGGGAACTCCCCAGTTCAGCACGTGGGTCCTGCCTGGGCCGGAGCCGGGATTCGATCCTCGGTCCTCATGGCCTCAAAGCGAGCGCTCAACCCGCTGAGCCGTCCCGGCTTTCCCCTGCTACTTCATTCTTATCTGTATATTGAACTGCCATTTTTAATCTTACATAGTTTGAGCGTGAGTGCTGATTTTTGTGGTGAAGCTGTTGAAAAATTATCAAAGCATAATTACGAAAATAGACTATACCCATATAAAAGTATAAAGTACATAAAGATAAAATCAGAGTTGAAAATTGACATGGAAGACAGTGTTAACCACAAAAAGGACATGATAAATACTCATTGGCGAATGAAGGCAGTGTTTTTGAGTTCTTGGAAATCATACTGAAATATCAAAGAGAATCATTATTTTTGGTGTATACACTCCCAACTTGATTAGTACAAGAATGCACAAGGCCCAAAGAAAATAATTGGAATTAAAGGAATGCAGCAATTATGCTGTGTTTGCCTTATAAATGAGATAAATATTTCTTCAGCTTATTCAACAAAACATGATGAGGCAACTTAATAACAGAATGAAAAAAATTCCATCAAATGTAAGCAATCAGGACAAGAAAGACTCTCCTAATGAAATATTCTTGAATTGTATTAATATTAGATACAATGAGACAACTGGCTAAGGAATGTGGAGTTATTTACACACACACAAACACAGAGTGAGTACAAATCAGAACGTGAGTGGAAAACTGAATTTGGTGGTGAAATTTTAGAGGCGGAGCCAAGTGCTCGATTGTGCCAAATTCTAATGTTTATTAGTATGAGGAATCAAAAATTCGGAATTGCCCCTAATACCAACATTTCTTTGATTACCATTTCTGTTCAGATTGTCAGTATTTTCAGAACTTGTGGCAGAGCCCCAAAGATGTGACATGCAGTGTTGGACTATTTGTCCTCTTCCATTGGGGGCTGTCATCGAGAGCTTCCAGAGACTCCAGGTAATCTTTCAAACATGAACAGGGATGTGTATTCATGATCCACTGACCCTGGTTTCCCAATGTGAACTTTTCTCTGTGGTATTTCCCCCTAAGTTTATTTATTTCATACAAAGCATTATAAGAATTCCTTGTACGGAGCTTCAAAGAAAAATCACAGACACGTTTATCTAATTTTTGAAAGTAAGAGAAATAGATTATTGTTTATTACCCAGGAAAACCTATGTCTCAGAACGCGTTGGTCTGGTATAATTATGCCAAGCAAACAGACAAACAAACAAACCATGTCTTAAGGTTTCAAAGGAAAATAAGAAGTCAGTTTTTAGAACAACAGATTATGGCAGTTCAAATTGTGCATATCATACGACTTCATCAGAAGAATGGTACACAATATTTTTACCAAAGGAAATAGAGTGCTAAGTTTCAATTTTCATTTTCCTGACTGATTACAGCAAATGAAACAGATAGTACAGGTGAGACGATTGGGGTTTAGATTACATTGATGGAGAAGAAGTGAAATTGCATTGGATAACATCTCCAAGGAGTTAGCAATTGATTAGGTAATGTTAATAATGATAGCTAATATTTGTCTAGCCTTATTGAGCTATAATTAACATATAACATTGTGTAAGTTTAAGATGTTACAACATGATTTGATATAACTCTCAATTAACTGGCACCCATGGGGATTGGTAGATGCCAGAAAATGTAAGTAGACTCTGCTAACCAGACGTCAAGCAATTGGTACTTTCAAGCCACCCGCTGCTTGAGAGTTCTGCTGGTTACTTGAGGTCCGGCTAACGGAGAATCTACTGTATTGTGAAATGGTTACTGCTATAAGGTTAGTTAACACATTCATCACCTCACATACCATATTTTGCCATGTAGAATGCACTTTTTTTTTTGCCCAAGTTTGTGAGGGGAAAAATAAGGATACATGTTATACATGGGTAGTACTAATTTCATACCTATATAAATGTTTCAAATTCTCTGATTTATTCTTATAAGCTAAAAATGTAACTCTAGAAATCAGTAAGGATATCTGTCTGCAAAATAATACACTGGAATATGATAATGGCACTTTGGCTTCAGCCTCCCGTGGCTCTGCCCTTGTCAGCTCTGGGCTCCCAACTCACTCCCTCTTCAGCTGAGCTCTGGGTCAGAATCCAGGGCCCCGTCTGTCCCGTTCCCTTCTTTCCTGCTTGCCTCCCTTTCTCTGACCTTGTACCTGTTCTTGTGTTTTATAATTATTCGTTACATAAAATTTCTTGTACCATTATATGTTAAAAATAAATGCAAAAATTTCTTTATAAAAAACAAAAAACAAATGAGTGCCTAAATATAAACAAATAAAAATCTGAATTAAAAAAATTTTTTTTTCCCTGAAAGTTTGGGCCAAAAACGTGGGTGCACATTATACATGGCAGTGCATTATACATGGTGAAACACGGTAATTATACTTTTTTGTTGTGTGTGGTGAGAACATTTAAGATCAATCATAGCTAATACTTACTGGGTACTTTCTAGGTCCCAGGCACCACGTGAAGCACTTTTATGTACTAATTTAATCTTTATAATAATCCTATGAAGTAGGACAAGTAAAATTTTAATTTCAGATGAAGAAACAGGCACAAATACTTGGCAAAGATCACATACCTAGTAGTAATTAGAGGAGCCAAGACTTTAACACAGAATCTGGTCTGGGGAAGGAAGGGATTGGAAATGACTCCTATGATGGGGACACTGCGTGGGTGGTTGTGTCCCCAGCCAGCACTGAGAATACAGAAGAGTGGGTTTGCGGGGGAGTGGCCTGGGAGGCTGTGAGTCAGGAAATTTAATTTTGCAGAGCGTTTTAAGTCTGAAAGCTGCTGGTGGGACATACAAGTGGGTTTGTCCTTCCAGATAGTTGATATTTGGTGTTAAAACTCATCTTTCCTCGAAAAGGAAAGACTGCATGTATATATTAAATGCAGCTACGATAATACATGTAAAATTGGGGAGACCATATCCCAGCTCAAAAAGCAAGAGCGCTTTCCACAAGGGGAGATCTTTGCAATCATGTATTCCCACGTCCTCTTTACATCGGGTTAGGCGGGTAAGTAACCATCTTACCTGGAACTTGGGGACATTTTTCAGCCAAGCGGACGGAGAAGAGAGGAAGTCGTTCCCTGTGATTTGTACCCACCCTGTTGCAAGTGGATTTACTTCGTGACACGTGCCCCTCCCACTCTCACCCTTCGCCCGCATTCCTCTGACGATGCCCCTGCCCTCCTCTAACCCCTGGGTGTGCTGGTTCAAACCCAGCGGCTTATGGGAACCGCTTTTCTTGAAATCGTTAGAGAATGAAAGGCCTGTGACTTCTCTTTCCGAAGCGCTGCCTGTTTTCTGTGTCACTGCAGCCTCATTAATCAGCGTTGCAGGGAGGCAGACACTGTGCTGTGGGCTCCCCGGTCCCCAGCACCACAGCCGTTGGGTCTCTGCCCCCAGGCCGACGCTTTGGGGAGAAGGAGAGGGAAGCCATCAATCTTCCCGGCTGCGCATGTCAGCAGGGATTCCTTCCCCCTTCCTGTTGGCGGTCTCTCTCACCACCTGTGTTTAGAATTAGCGCTGAAGCTGCTGCCCAGATGAATAAGAACCCCTGTCCCTGTCACCTGCCCTGGGACGGACCACCACTTCGGAATGAAAACAAGAAGTACACAGGGCGGTCATCCGTGTTGCAAGCAGTGCAAGAGGGAGAGCCGCACACCCCGCAGAAGTTCATGCGAACAGAATGGAAGCAGATTGGAGGTCATGCGTCCTGGAAGAGAGCGTCATTTATTGGATCAGAGGGGTGAAAGCCATTTCTTGAGGGCCTTGCTGTGTTCTCGGTCTCCCTCTGAGGGATGGACAGCTGAGGCTGACTTCCTAGGTTCAAGTCCTGATTCACTGCCCTCTGTGCCTCAGTTTCTTTATCTGATAACAGAGATGATAGTACAGTAGACTCTGCATTAACCGGAACGCAAGCAACTGGCATTCTTGAGTTCTGGTTAACAGAGAGTCTGCTTGCATTCTCTGGCATCTGACAATCCCCGTGGGCGCCGGCTGAGAGTCTACTGTATTACCTACCTCCCAGGGCTTTTTATGAGAAGTCTATGAGATTTTTGCTTTCATAGCTCTTGCTATAGTACTTTGCACACAGTAAATGCTCAATTATTATTGTTGACTTCATTGTTCAGATAATAAAACTGAGGTTCAGAGATGTTAATTTGTGTAAGGTGTCAGGAGATGTAGACAGAATTTTTATCTAGCACCGTCTGAGCCCCCAAACTCATGCCCTTTCTATTACATTGTATGAGTTCCATTCTAGTTCCACCTGAACCAATGCGGATGTTGAAACAACTTTGGGGACTGTATCTGTCTACTCGTACAGGTGGGAAGGTGAGAAAAGGAGCCACGGGGGGCTGCAAAAGGAGACCTCTTTCTCCTAGAAGTAGTCGTCGGGACAAGCCAAAGAGAGTCTTTTTGTGTGTATGGGTGTGAGCGCTCTTCATGCCAGGGAAATAACTGTCAAAATGGTTTCCTTTGTTTCTAGCATGAGTACCATATAAGGAATTCACACTGTGTGTCTCCCAAAGGTTCAGATCACTACAGCTGGTCATGGAGCTATTTCATACGTTGGGCATGAGAATTTCTGGCATCTCAGCTTAGCTGAGGCCTCCTGTTGTTAATCCAGGCTTTTGGTCAACCAACTAGCTAACCATGAGACCCACCTACTTGAGTGTTGAATTCAGACTCTCTGGTGGGGATCAGAGGGAATGAGAGAGTTTGTCAGGCAGGGAAAGGGGTAGGAAAGAGCATTCTGTGCAGAGATAAGTTTGTTTTCTATCTACTGTAGCTCTGATGTCAAAACCTTAGTGGGATTATTTTCTTGGTGGCGCTACATGGGCTTCCCGAATCCCTGAGCCATCGGATTGATGAACTGGACATTGCCACGTGAGTCTACCTCACCATGCAAGGTGGCACGCTCACCTGTTGTCACAGGAGTCTTTTCTCACCAACATGGAGGCTACAACCACGACCTTCCTAATCTGCTGACCTTCACAGCTGCCGAATGTGACACGAGAACCCCTGGAAGCCAAAGAGGCCTCGGATCGTGCCTCAATAAATAACTGTCTAGGGGATTTTGTTACCTTAAAAATGTAAAAGCAAGTGAACTTCTCACATTTTCCCAGTCTTGTATGTGCATATATGTGTATGTGTTTGTGTGTCTCCTAGCAGGTTGGCAGCTTGGGGGACCCATTGTGTAGTAGTTGGCTTCCAACAGTGGTTTTTCAGTCTTGGCTGCACATCAGCGTCATCTGGGGAGCTTTTAAAAATCCCGATGCTCATGCCAAATCCCAAACTGATTAAATCAGAATCTCTGAGGAAGGGGCCCAGGCATCGGGATTTCTTTAAAGCTCCCAGGTGGTCACTGTGCAGCCAAGACTGAGCGCTGTTGGCTTCGAAGGTCTCTTTTTCATTTATAGTGTTTTCATCTGGACTTCATTTTAGGCGGTGGAGGTGAATTTTAGGAGTAGATTATTGGTACCCCCAAATCCGCGTCAAACTGGCGCATGCATCAGCTGACCTGGAAGACTTCCTAAAGCACCGACTGCCTAACTCTTGTCACTTCTTCTTCTGGGATAAGCCCACCCTTAGAACGTGTGAGTCGGTAGGTCTGAGCAGGGACCCGGGAGTTTGCCCTTGTAGCAAGTTCCCTGTTTCTGGTGATGTGGCTGGCACTCTACCCTAATGCCAGCCTTCTACCTCCCTTCCGTGCATCCTTTCCCAGATGGTGGCTGGAGCCACCACTTCAAGGCCATCTTCACAATCGGTCTGAGGGAAGCTAGTGGAGGCTTGAGGAGCCTTTAGCATGTTGCCCCACCTTTAAGTCACCGTGCAGTCTAATTTTAACAGTGCACATGCAAATGCAACCCTCTCTTCACGGATTGCTCCCCGGAAGCCCTTCAGAAGCAAAGCCACCTCTGGGTGGCTTTCTGGTGTCCCAGACAGAACTGGGGTTTCGACTTCCCACAGACACAGTTTTACGCAGGGTGTGTGGGTGCAGCTGACATGCTATGGAAACGATTCTCCAGGAGCGCTGTGGGCTCCGCGAGGCTCTCATGGGCCTCCTTCCAGGCGCATAGCCACCGTTTAAAGAATTGCATTTTTGAGTTTCAGAGAACCGATTTTCAGACAGACTCTTAGGACATAACGTGTTTAGGAACTGCGTGTAACTGGAACATTTGGTTCATTTTGTTCACAGTTATTTTGTCCTCTACATTTGGAACCAAAGTGGGGGAAAGGATTTGTCATTCATTCCTCTAACATTTATTAGGTGCTCACAGTATACCTGGCGCTGCTGTGTACTGGGGTTGCAAAGATGGGAAAGACAGCCCCGCCCCTGAGGAACTCATGTTCTGGGTGGAAAATGTTTACTAAGCAAATATGGGAGGGGAAAAAACTGTGTGTGTGTGTGTGTGTGTGTGTGTGTGTGTGTGTGTGTGGCAATCTCAGTCTAAGGGGTCAGTCACTCTTCCCTTTCTTTATTTTTAAATTAATTTCCCCTTCAATTTTCATTGCTGGCCTACATGTTCTTTCTTGTTTGGGGGTGATAGAAAACCTGCTTTCTCTTCCATTGAATTGGTATTGACTCTCTTGATCCCCAGGTCTGAGCGTCTGGTTCCATTTTTCAAGCAAAAACCAACCCATTTTTTTCTTGGCGCTGAGTCAGCATTTTCTCAGCAGGTCTGGGCAGGGGTCTCCATACCTTCTGGAAGAAGATGCGGACTGTGCTGGAACAATATTGAGCTTTGGCCGAAGAATGCTTCAGAGAAGCACCTGCGTCTCCCTAGCCGGGGCGGAAGTGCTGTTTTTCTATGCGCTGTTTCAGTTCTTAAATCACTAATTAGTAGTAGAGGCATTGTCAAGAAAATGAACATATATTGGAGGAGCCTGGCATTGAAATAGTTGGGTGACATAAATGATAGAATTGAGACACATTAACAGACAGCAGAGAGTCTTAAGTGGGGTTTTTTTGTGTGTGTGTTTTTTTTTGTTAATTTATATCGTTAGAATAAATAGACTTAGAGAGAGATTTCATCCCAATTGGTTGACAGTGTCACTCACTGATGACTTTTTTTTTTATCACAATCTGTGATTACATGTCATTCATGGAACCATCAGATATAGTGGTTGAGCAGCCGAGGTTTTGGCTGGCCTTTGGCTATAATGAAAACAGGTGTGATGAACAAACAGTTGATGCTACGGCTGGCTAGAGTAACAGTCGAGAGTCTTGAAATCTGTCGTTAAAGGCCTTAGTTCCCAGCGCCATACCAAAGTTGGAAGGGGTTTCAGAGCTAGAGGCAGCCTTCTTTTAATGTACTTTATTCACTTGGAATCAAAGACAGAAGCTCTCCTAGTTACTAAACACCAAAATGATCTTTTGCCATAGTTAACGGCTTGGGATTTTTCAGTTGCTTTCGGGTGCAGTAATGAAAATTAAGATCATTTCGACTTTTGCCTATGCTCAGTACCTTAAGGCAGGAAGAGTTTTAGCTGTATCTGCCAGGTGGACAAGTGTGTTCTCCCTTTGATTCGAGCACCCACCCTCTCTTCTGGAATATTTCGTATCCTGGGCTGAAGCTGCCCTTTGGGAATGCTGATTCTCTTACAAAACAAGCCAAAGGATGTAGTGGTCGGAAGTGGCGTTTGTTAAGGAAATACACCTGAAGTGTACACGAAGCTCTGATTTGTTAACAAATGCACCTTTCTTATCCTCTGTATACTGTGAGTGTGGGTGATGGTTCAGGCTTCTCAGGAGTGGATGCCTGTGTGCTGGTTTTGAAGATGTTTTCTTTGTGGTCTGCCTCCTGTCCACTGGGAAGCCCATACTCCTTTCATTTTCTTTTTTTTCTAACTCTGGTGCTTTTGAACACAGAACCCCCATCCTCCCACCACCCCGACTCCACATTCCAGCCCCATGATTTCATGGTACCAGGCGTATCTCCCCTGCCATGCCGCCAGGCTGCCTGCTGACTCCTGCAGGGGGAACAGACAGCAACATAAACTCTCCACAGAAGAGCAGGACGCCCTCTGTATATTTTTAAGACCAGGAATCCAGTGCTCATTTCGAGGCTGTATTTTTCCAATGGCTCCTTGAACACTGAACAAAACATTTCTTGTTGCTCTTATTTCTTGCTAACACCATCCCCTCCTCATGGACCTATAGAATCACAGAAACTAGAGAATGCAAAGGATGTATTAGGTCAGGTTTAGCCCATTCCCACTGGTCACAATTCTTTTTTCCCACAGTCTGTCCTCTACGGCGTTTCTCTTCTAGTTTTCTCAAGAATTAGTTTCTCCATTTCTCCTGGGGAATAATTCCTGAGTTTGACCATGGAGGGATGTATGTGGAAATATTCATATTCTTTTTCTCAGCTTGCTATTGCTAGTCTTCATAACCCTTTACCTTAGCATAAACAGTCCCTCTTCATTCTAGGTCAAGTATTTCTGGATGGTATTTTTTTCTCTCTTCCATTTATTAAGTTCAGAGCTTGTTTTTCTGCTTTGCTTTCTCTCTTCATCAATCAGTCCCTAAAGCCCATTAATCATGTTTTTACCTCACTGAAAGCTCCTTTGCTTATTCCCATATCAGGAACCAGGGCTGGTGAAGGTCCCAAGGTACTGGATGTAGCCTCGCTGATCAGCACTTTTCTGTTCTACATTTTCTTTCGCTCTCCTCAATCTTTTCCTCCTTCCCTCCCTTCCAGCCTCAGTTCTTATCTAAAAATGAATTTTTTAAATCATGGTTCTAAATTATGCTTTGGGGAGTTAGTCATTTGAAGGCTGTGTGTGTATGCACACATGCGTGCGATTTTAACTAGTAAGATTATATTTGTTCTCAGTGACTGAAAAGATATTTTTCATATCCTCAGAGTCACAAATCTTTTAGGACTCCTGAGTGCTTAGATCAAGTGCAATTCTGGACCACGGAACTATAATGTAACATTCTATTATACTTTAAAGTTATCGTCTCAGGAGTAGAGAGCATGCTTGGGGAAAACAGAGCATATTTGTAGGATTTGGAATTCCTGGGGAAAGGGAAAAGCATGATTTAAGTAGCCTTGGCACTCACGTATCTGAAGTAGATGAGCTCTTATGGTCTAGTGCTGGGTATAAAGATAAGGACATTTTCATGTTACTTATTAAAACTTTCAACTTTGTTGAGGTATAATAGACAAATAAAATTATAAAATATTTAAAGTGAACATTGTGGTGATTTGATATATATCGCGAAAGGATCCCCCTCATCTAGTTAATCCGTCGTCTCACATATATTTCTTTTTTTAGGAGACTAAAAGTTCTAGCCTCTTAGAAAATTTCGATTATTCAGTACAGTGTTACCAATGCTGGTCACTGTGTTTTACATGAGATCCTCATAGGCTATCCTGATTTCCTGGACTGGAGGAGCCAATATTATAAGAATATCAGTTCTCCTCAAAGCAGTCTGCAAATCTCAATGAAAAACACTAACAATTTTTTCTTCTATTGGCTTTTGCAAGATGATGCTAACATGTATTGAGAAGCATAAAGGGCCAAAGATGGGTAAGATACTATTGAAAAAGAAGGTAGAAAGATTATTCCACCATATCTCAAGATTTATTAAAAAGGCAAATGTGGTACCAGCACAGAGACAGACAAATAGACCAGTGGCCAATCAGACAAAATAGAAAGACCAGATACAGACCCAAATATATAGAAATACTTGATTTATGACAGAAGTGGCATTCCTGAGCAGTGGGGAAGGACAATTTTTCCATAAGTGCTGCTAGAACAAGTAGGTATCTATATAGGAAAAAAAGAAATTGGATGCCTACCTCACATCATATGCAAATGAGTCCAAATGGATAGACTTAAGTATAAAGGTAAAAAGCATGCATGCATGCACACACGCACACATGTGCTTTATATATGTATAAACATTCATATCTTCAGGACCTCAGGGTATTGAAAGATTTCTTCTTTAACATAAAAATATGTAGTCAAAAATTATGTATTAGGTAAAATAAAGAACATTTCTTCATCAAAAAATAACAGAAGCAAGACAGCCACACAGTGAGAGAATATATTGAAGACACAGTAGTTAAAACAATAAAAAGACAATTCAATCTGAGGAAAATAGGCAAAATAGCTTGATTAGGCTCTCCATGAAGAGGAAATAAAAATAGCCAATAACCATAAGAATTTTCAACTTCTGTGATACTCAAACAAATGCAATTAAACCATAATGAGCTTCTACCTTATATCCACCCAGATTAGCTAAAAATAAAAATGCTGGCAAAGTATTAATGAGGATATGAAGCAACAGGAATAGGTAGTAGAAATGGCAAATTGTTACATATTTAGAAATAGTGTAGCTCACTGTACTATATTTGAAGATGCATGTGCGTGTTTTATGACTTGGCAATTCTACTCTTAAGTATATACACTCGAGAAACTTGGCACACAGTTATATAAAGATACATGTGTTAGAATGTTCTCTTTATCCCTATAACTTTTTGTTATTGTTGCGGATTTTCAAAAGTTGCAAAATTAATACAATGAATATAGTAAGATCTTAGTAGACGATGGCTATGCAGAATGTGGTAGCTAGCAGAAAGAGCACACATAGGCTCCAAAGCCAGGGATTCCTGGCTTGAAAAACCAGTTCCATCACTTACTAGTTGTGTGATCATGACAACGTATTCATTCATATCTGTGAGCCTCAGTTTTCTCATCTGCTAATTGGACATAATAATATGCCTACCATATTGGGTAGTATAAGGATTATATTCACTAATGTATATAAAGCAGTAAGCATAAGTACCTGCAACATAATAGTGGTCCAGTAAATTATGGCTGCTATTACTAATACTTTTAGTGCTAAATTGTTAATGGTACATTTTCTTTTATACCTTTTAGTTACCGCTCATTTACTGATATATAGTCACTTTGGGTTTTCACCATAGGATGCAAAATCATTGAAGGGAAAATTGCATTTTTTCACTCTGTATTATATTTTTTTCTTCTCATTTCCTATTATAACTTCAATATTAGAAAGTATAAACTAGTGGGGAAAAGTGACCATGACAAAAATATTTTTATAATCTAAAAGATTATATGGAATTAAAAACTCCTTTTGAAGTGGTAAAAATAACAACAACAAATATAATTTATCAAAAGTAAACAGAAACTGAAGTGTGAAAAGGTTAAATAACTTAAAAAGAAGTAATATTGGCACTAGAGTATAGGTTCCCAAATTTCTAGCCCAAGCTCCTGCACACTTAATTATATTAATTATATAATTAATTACACTTACTATACACACATGATTATATAATAGTGCTGATATGACATCAGAATCATCTTTAAAGAAAACGGAATTATTAGTAGGCAATACCTGTAATGCTAATTGTCTTCCCTGCCTGAACTGCAAAGTGAATGAAAAACTCGAGGCCCCTTTAATCGCCAATGAAATTTGATTCTGTTGTCTGAGTCTTTCTCACTGACCCCCAGATCCACAGTCATCATTTCCCCTCGGGAACTCCTGCCTGTCCCCCACTATTTATCTTTCCAGACTGATCAAGTTCATGTTGCCACATTGTACGTACTTATCTTTTCCTAAACATATCCTATGTCTCCAATTAGACTGCATTCTCTTGGGGATGCAGAACTTTCCTCCTGTGCCTTTGTATTGGCAAGTTTCTGAGTGCCAAAAAAAAAAGGCTGCGCCACATTTAAAATATAATTTTCTGTCCCTAATAGTACCTAACACTGTGCTTTGCACAGAGTAGGCACAAAATAAATGCATAAGGATGATGACTGTCAGATTGCAGTTTAAAAATATAGGACTAGCCATCGTCGAGATGGTAACAGAGACTCAGGATTCATGGATTCTGCCTCCCAAAGCAAATCTGTTTGTTTTCTTCTGTTCCAGAAAGAGGCCGTGAAGCGAGTATTCTCTGGCATTCAGCCGACAGGAATCCCCCATCTCGGCAATTACCTGGGAGCCATAGAGAGCTGGGTGAGGCTACAGAACGAGCATGGCTCTGTTCTGTACAGCATCGTGGACCTCCACTCCGTCACTGTGCCCCAAGACCCAGCTGTCCTTCGGCAGAGCATCTTGGACATGACCGCTGCTCTGCTCGCCTGTGGCATAAACCCAGAGAAGAGCATCCTTTTCCAGCAATCTCAGGTCAGCTTCTCAGACTGGAGCCAAGAAAACGTTCGTGTTTCCGGTTATTTGAAGAAAACTTTGACTGGCATATAGAACGCTTATTTGTGATTAAAAAAAAAAAAGTTCAAGGGTGTGTTCATCCAATATGATTGTTTCACGTTAATGTTTTCCCTGTAATCGTATCATTTAGTGTCATTATCATGCAGTAGTAGTTTTCAGCTTTTCCTCCACTATACTTGGTAAATTTATAGTGCTTCGTATACCAAAAGGTTGTGTTTCATGACTACTTCCAACCCTGGAATTGTTTTCTATTCTGGGTTGCATTCAAACTAGTGACTTCATGCTATTGCCTAATCTCCTGGGGATCAAGGATAGAATTTAGCAACCAGTGGTTTTATGTGACGCCAATGCTGCTTTATTGGGTATTGCACTTGGAAGGCCTATTGGATGAGTCTCCTTGTTCATTCTTTGCATAATAACTTTTGAGAAGATTTGAGAGAACTAGCTAGGAAATTGGAAGGCAATGTCCAGTGTCTTGAGTCCAAGCCAAGAAAGGCTTCAGAACAAAGCCAAAATGTTTGACTCAGCTCTTCACAATGGATGAATCAGTTTGCTTGTGGATAGACAGCCTGGACGAGAGACAGGGCCCTTAAGAGACTCCCGAGCAAAGCAGGTGAAAATGTTAATTGGATCACGTCCTCATTACATACCTGCTTTAACCCTGTGACAAAGCCTCAGCCAAGGGGTGATATGTTGTACATGTTTGGGCACATGTTAACATGTTTACAGGTGTGGTATGTGTTATACATGTGTATCTCCTTCTTTGATCATAAACTTGTGCTAGTTATTGTTTTTATGTATGGTTTTATCAACCCCAGAACTTAATGTAATGATTCATACAGAACAACTATTTAAAAAAATAAGTAATAGGGGATGCTGGGATAACTCAGCGGTTGAGCACTTGCCTTGCAATTGCAAAGTCCAGGGTTCAATCCCAGCCCTGGCTTATGCAAACCCATATGCTGAGCTGTGGCACAACTGGTAATAGCCAGGATGGCTCGATGGTGAAGGTTCTCACCCCCCATGTGGGAGGCCCCCAGTTCAGTTCCCACCCCATGAGGCCCCACATCCACCTGTGTGGAATGAAACCATGTCACAACTGAGCTCTCTCTCTCTCTCTCTTACCTTCTCTCCAACAAATAAAATTAATCTTTAAAAAATATGTAATAAATGAAGAGAGTATCATCACAAACCAAATGCAGTTATTAGGTTAAAGTTATTGCCAGCTTGGAGCTAATTTGATAAAATATTAAAATGACCATAAAGGCAATTCAATTTCCTTCCTGAGAGTTGGCCAGGAAGCCTTTATTTAGACATAACTTTTCAAATTCAACCCTGGGCAGATCCAATTGGTATAAAGCACTTATATTGCTCAAATGCCAGCCTCCCTATAATTTCCATCCATTCATGTAACTTCTCTCAGAAACACATAACACATCAGCTGTTCCTCCTGACTGCTCTTGAAATACTTGGAGACAGTTAACTTGCATCCACCCCCTGTGGGTCCTCATCCAATAGGTCTTAACTTTCATCACACTAGTGTCCTCAGATCTGTCACCCTATTGGTGGTCCTACTTCAGAAGCTCTGTCACCTCCTCTCTGAAAAGAACAGGCCTCTCAGATTTCATGAAACTATGTTTACACACACTGTTCACATCCGTCCCCAATATTATAATGCTGGTCATCATCCTTAGAGCCACTTCTTGAGTCTCCTCATGCATTTTTCCAAAGCACATCTTCTTCACGCCACCGAAGCTGTTTCTGATATGAGCTCTCTTTTGACCCTTGTGTTATAGTGTGCCTAAAAATTATACTCCTGGGACCTATTTCCATACTTTGTGGTAGATGAAAATGTCTCATCTCCACAGAGTAAGCCCTGGCCAGATTGCTTTCCTAAGTGACCTTGAAAATCAAAGGCTTATTTACAGCTGCGTCCAATACTTGCTCATTGAGCTCATCCCCCCAGGGATGATTAGTGTATTAGAAAATTTGTTCTTGTTTGTAAAGGTTTTTTGGCAGTGACCTCTATGAGCATCTAATATTTGCAATAATTGAGGTATCTTCTTCCACACGGTAATTGGTTGTTCAAAATAGCAATTGAAAGAGTAAAGCACAATTTGAGAGACTTGGTAAGAACTCCCTCATAAATGAGGGATGATAAAATTCCCCTTCTCTTTGGTTTTTGGGGCGTACATAATGAGCTCATTGATTTCGCGAGTAGTTGTGTGTCTATGTCAGACAGTAGAGGTAACAGGTGTTGCCTTTTTCCTCAGTAGCCTTTAGAGCAACTTAAACTATCTCATGATCCCACTCTTCCCATCCCTGCCTTCAGCTCCTTCAGGTAAATTTTGATAGTTTGCCTGTTAAATATGAGGGAAGTACTCATCAGCCCACATTCCACAATCTGTCCCAGAAAGACTTCTTCAGGTACTGTTCTGACCTCAAGACATGCCTGATCTGGGCCATTCACTTCTTCAACTGGGTCAGCCAGCTGTATTTGGATAGACTAGGTATTTGATCAGGACTTCTCTCCTTTTTAAAAAGCATAATAAAGAAAACATTGAGAAAAAAATATATATATGAATAGGGAGAATAGTATACTATACTCCCATCCCTTCTCAGTTCTTGTAATTTGTCTTATTGATGCGGTTTCTTGGTTGAAGCATTTTAAAGTAGACATCACATATCTTGGCATTGCATTCGTCAGATATTTCAGTTCTCTTTATAAACTCAGGACATTGTCTTACATAGTCACAATACTGTCATCATACCTAACAAATTGAATGATAATTCCATATTGTCATCTACACAGGCCATATTCAAACTATGCTGATTCTCCTAAGATGTCTTTTATAGTTGGCTTATCTGAATGATGATCCAATCAATGCCCACACATTACATGATGGATCTTAAGTCTCTCTTCTTTTTTAATGCCTTCTGATTTTTTGATCAAATTTTATTTCCCATAAAGTCCATTGTTTGGTGCTTTAAAAAATGAAAACTGATTGTTTTGTGCTCCCCATATTTTCCATGCCTTTGTTATGCTTGTCAGGTTTTCTTCTACTTGCTATAAAATGAACTCTTTTAAATATAAAAGCCTTGAATTTTTGTTGCTTTCTCTTTGCACCAATCTGGTAGCTGATATTTGGTGGCTACACACTATCATCCCACAGGACCACTTTTATAGTTTGAACCATGCTTGCCTAGTGCCCACAGAGTGCCTAGAAAGTAGACATCATTCTTCTAGAATGGTCCTGAAGCTTCATGGAGGATGATGGGCAGGTTTCCTATGCTTTATCTTGAAACTATGAAGGCTTTTACTTCTTAGAACCATTCTCAAGTAGAAGTTTAGTCAAATAAGCCAGTGTTCCTGAAACAGTTATTATTTTAAACACCTGGCCCTGTATTGACAGTGTTCATATCGGTGACAGAATCATCATGGTGTTTGTATTTTATGTCTGGCAATACAAAAATCAGAAATGAACAACCGTTTTCATCAACCTGAGGAGTCTCTATTAGATGGGGACTGAAAATACTCAGAGCATGTTTAGATCTAGAAAAAAAACATGGGAAGTCCTGTTTGTTAGAAAATGAATCTTTTGAATTGTGTAAACTGACCAAGCTGTTCCCTGTACCTGACCTCTCTTTTCATCTTCACAGTAGTGTATGAGTTAGACATTAGCTATTCTTTCACACATTAATCAATTAAGGTATCATGACACTAAGTAAATTAGAAAATATACTGAAGATTATCTCTGAGAGGTGCCTGCTACTTAGCAAATGCCTAACAAATGTATCTTAGTTAGCTACCTGGTGGCATATGGCTTGTAGGTGGCAAAACCAGAACGCTTTTCTTTTTTCCTAAAGCACCGCTTTTGGAAGATAGACTCACGGGAAAGAACCATATTCTGGGCTCCCCCGCCCCCTTGCCTTTGCCTCCGGAGCCGATGGCCGAGGGCTGTGGAGCACCAGAGCTGACCTCATGATTTCTTGCCCAGATGATTAAATTACCCTTTCACTCCAGCGTCAGTCATAAAAATTGATAGCCCATTCCCCACACTGCAGCCGTGGTCATCTTTCTACTTAAAACACGTAGGCATCTCTCTCCCACCCTCAGGGTGAAAATCTAAACTCCGTTTATGGAAAGCCCGTATAGAATGAGGCCCCTGACAACCTCAGGCCGGAGGTTCTTCCCCTCCACCACTTCTTATGGTCAGGCTACCTTGTGTTCAGATGATGTGATTAACTTTTACCAATAACTCTTTAAAGCAGAAATTGCAGTGCTTTGGGTGTTTTTTGGTTTGTTTTTGTTTGTAGAAAATCAGATAAATCAATTCTCAACTTACAAAACATAAATTAGAGACAGTTGTTTACATTTTAACAAGATTTTTGTTACGGTAGTTCCTTTATGTTGGGGATTTTATAGTGCCTTTAATTGATCATTAAATGTGTAATAGAAAGGAGAGGAATTTAGAAAACAATTATACTTAAAGTGTTGGGAGCCAATGCCTGTTAAAATTAGTTATAACTGCATTCCCCCACCCACACAATTATTTATGAGTAAAATTAAGAAATTTTGAAATTGTGAATTAGAGAAAAAAATTTTATTGTATAGAGTATGTTCTTTTCATGGGTATCTGTTGTGTTAAGCAAAGTACTTACAGCTAAATAGAAAGACGAGTTTCCCAGGTGCTCCTGTTGTCCATGAGAGTGAGTTCTAGTAATTATGTGAAGTAGGGAAAGAATCTAGCTATGTTATAATGCTGAGTTTTGCCAATATTTTCATCTCCAATCCTTTGCATTCTTTCTCAGCCGTCTGACTGGAACAATTTAGGCTTATTGAAGATTTTTCTCATTATTTTCTTTTTCTTTCTCTCCCACTGGCCTCTAGTCATGGTGTTTCCCCTAAAATATGTTTGCCATATGTGGGGAATTTTACAGAGCTTCTCCTCTGAAAGGTGTGTGTGTGTGTGTGTGTGTGTGTGTGTGTGTGTGTGTGTGTGAGAGAGAGAGAGAGAGAGAGAGAGAGAGAGAGAGAAAGCGAGCGAGCGAGAGAGCCTGCCTGTGTGTGTGTGTTTGGCAGGGGTTTTCATCCCAATGCCAAAGTCAATGGTCTTTTATTTTAGCAGCCTTGAGTACAGATCCAATCTGATTTCCCTCTCCGAGGTGCATGTCTCCACATCTTTGGTTGTTACTTTCCTTGCGATCAAATCACCCTGCAGATGGGAGATAAAAGCCGGAGTTTGTAGCTTTGGGCATGGCTTCCTGCCAAGGCTGGGAGGAAAGGACAGTTCTGACCATCAGACATCATGTTCTGGAGGATCCAAACAGCCCAGTGAAGAGTCGAGGGAGGAGAATGGAATCTGCAGCTTTGGAATGTGGCCCCATTCTCTAATTAGCTATGTTTTGTTTCCCAGGAAATTAAAATCAGTAATAATCATAAAGGGGGCTATGGGGGAGTCAGCTTCTGAATGAAGTCCCAAGGAACTGACTACGTGAGTCTTGGCTCACTGTAGACAAACAAAAGCGATATCTGCCACACTGTCCCTTATCGTAGAGACTGAAGCCTAAACTGCCATAGAGAACCTCTCGTGTTTTCACTTATCATACTAATTTTGGAAGTATATTTGAGCACAAACATATTTTTTGAACTCTTAAAGCTGGTAGGCTACCAATACCTCAAAAGGAAGGAAGCCAATGATATCTGATAGATTAACGGACTTGAGGAATCTGTAATACTGGCATCACCTCCCAAATCTTGAGGGACACACAAAAGGCTCTAAATGGCCTGTGGAATGAAAGACAAGTCAGGAAGATTATAATGTAATTGTTCATTCATCCTGATTGCTGTATTATTACAATGTCTGAGTAAACCACAATGTATCCATTCTGCATAGATGAACATTTGGATTACTAACAGTTTAGGGCTGTTACATTATATTCATGCACATATATTTTTGTGAATATATATATATATATACACATACATACACATGCATACATATACACATACATACACATACTACTGTTAGATACATACCTAGAATGGACTACCTTAGTCATATGCTATATGAATATTGAGTGTCAGTGCTTATGCTTAGTTTTCAAAGTTGGTATGCTACCAATTTATATCCTACAGCAGTGGATAAGTGTTTGATGTATTCATTATCCTTGCCATAGCTGGTATTATTCAGCTTTTTTACTTTAATCCTGTGTAGTGGTATCACAGTATGACTTTGATTTGCATTTAATGCATTTGGCCAATTTTCATAAGGTTATTTGCTATTTTCTTATGAATTTGTAAGAGTTCTTTGCATATTTTGTATAGCAATATACTGTATATAGATTTGAATAAATATAAATATCTCCTCCCATTCTGTGATTTGCCTTTTCCCTCTTTAAGTGATAGTGTTTGATAAACAGAAGTTATCCATTTTAATACAGTTGAATTTATCCAGATTTTTGCTTTATGTTTAGTACTTACTGGATCCAGTTAAAAATCCTTATTGGAGAAAATTAAAGATACAATCAACTGATTTAATTGTTTCTGCAAAACTTTTAAAAGACCTATTATTTAGGCAGAACATTCTAGTCTACCTTGAAGAATACCAGTATTTCCCCAAGAGTGTTTTTTATAAATGATTGCCCTCTTTAATTCACAAAAACATCCACAAACCATCAAGCCTCATATAACTCTATTCCAGAAAATCTTTTGTTCTTTCCTATCAAACCCAGCAATTCTGTTGAGTGTATTTCTTACCCCATTTGTTTCTAATCACCGTCTTCTATTTTCAGAGATAATAGAGACCATTAGATATGAAGTCCTCTAACTTTTCTGCTCTCTACTCCTCTCTCACAAGATACAACCTCATCTATATTTATTTCCCCTTTTCCTGTTTCAATAGAAGATGCTTCATAGAGTAGGCCTATCCCACTTTAAAAAACAAAACAAAATAATTTTTTTCTAACCCCTGCTAGTTATTACTATCTCTATCCTCCCTTTAAAAAAGCAATGTCAGGGAAAGCCGAGATGGCTCAGCAGGTTAAGCACTCATCTTGCAGCCCCGTGGACTGAGGATCAAATCCTGGCCCCAGCCCATGCAGACCCATATGCTGAACTGGGGTGTGCTTCCCATGCGGGAGGCCTCCAGTTTGGTTCCTGCTACCCCCCTGCCCTAGCTCAGCCCCTGGCTTGAGGGGGCGTGCCTCCCATGCAGGAGACCCCCAGCCCAGGTCCTGCCCTGTGCTGTCCCCACCCACCTGTGTGGAACAAAACCATGCCGAAAACTGATGACCTACAACTATGGAGACTGCTCTGGGCCCTCCCCCTTCTCTCTGTCTCTCTCTGTTTCTGTGTCTGTCAAAAAAATAAAAATAAAAAATAAATAAAATAAAATAAATTTTAAAAAAAAGAAATGTTTTACACATGTGATAAAATTGCACAGAATTA
The DNA here is from genome assembly GCA_004027555.1 of Craseonycteris thonglongyai. Taxonomy (NCBI): domain Eukaryota; kingdom Metazoa; phylum Chordata; class Mammalia; order Chiroptera; family Craseonycteridae; genus Craseonycteris; species Craseonycteris thonglongyai. The sequence continues at coordinate 19,815 of PVKE010014258.1, forward strand.
AATAGGCCCACACAATGAGTGCATGTAAAACTGGTGAAATCTAAGTAGGTGGTTGGATTGTGTCAAGTTCATTTTCTGATACTGTACTATAGTTACGTGAGATGTTACCATTGGGGAAACTGGGTGAAGGGCATCCTGGATCTCTCTCTATTATTCCTTACAACTATAGGTGAATCTATAATTATCTCAAAATAAAAAGTTAAAACAAAACTCTCCCTAAAAATTATCCATATATCCATAATAGTAACTACCACATACTGAGTGCTTACCATGTGCTTGATGCTATTCTAAGCACTGTCAGGTAGGTAATCTTGTTAACTTCATTTTATAAATGATAAAACAGGCACAGAGAGGTTAAGCCACTTACCCAGGGTCACCCTGCTAATATGTGGCAGAACTAGCATTCAAACCTCACTCCAAAGACAGAGCTCTTAACCACTCTGCTATTCTTCTTATATGTCTGTCTTTATGTCTTGCCTCCTGGTCACACTTCAGCCCACCCCACTGTAGTTCAGCTTCCATAACCATCACTCCCCCTGAATCTTCTTTTGCCTGGGTTACCAACAAATCCGTAGCCAAATCTAAAGGATTCTTTTTGGTCCAAACCATCATTTCTGCAGTCTTTGATATTGGTCATACATTCAAGTATTTATTGAGCACCGACAGCAATGAATTTATTTTACAGCAATGAACAAGACAGGCAAAACTGCTGTAGCTGCTGAAGACACATGTCTTTACTGTTACAATCAGGGCATCAGAAATCTTGTCACTTTTGGCTTATGTGTGGCTGTGCAATGGGCCACCTTACTGTTTGCCCCATGCTTTTGTTTTTCTCTGGCTAAAACAGATCACGCTGTTGTTTTGTTTGTGATTTCACAACATAGCTCAGAAGATACTGTATTTAAATGCCATTTTCATTTTTCTCCAGATAGAAATCTGAACCTTTCCAAGTAGTGGTCATTAAGATAGGTCAATGAAGAGAACCAAATCTTGAAGTGTACGACCCTTCTTGTATAATGATTAGCGATAAGTTGTGAAAATTAATTGCCCTTCTCCTTTTACCTACTTTGTTTCTGTATAAGAATAATTTGAATTGATTTTATGCCCCTTTATTTGGAAACACTAGGACTATCTCCGCAGTCTTATTCATAAATCAGTCTCCTACCAGAGATCCAAATAAAAAGCTACTCCAAGGATAATAGTGACTTCATGAAGAACTGATGCTAGTGGCTTTTTGTGTGTTTCCAAAGCTGAGCAGAGGGGCCCGAGTTGAAGGACAGGAGGCATCGTGTCTCATACAGGTCCAGGGTTTCTTCCTGTGTTGTCATTTCTTTCCCCAGTTCAGTAAAGAAGATACAAGAAAACCCTCTCCTACTTCTTCAGGCCAAAAACCAGCTCTTGTTTTATTAGCTCTAATAGGGATGTGCTTTACTCGACTAGTAGAAGCAGTAATCCTCTTACTTCCATCCAGGGTTACTGTTGTTGTCCGAGAGCTGTTTGTTTATGACAGCAGTAAGCAATTTGCACGGACGGCACTGTCAAAGCCATGGACTGCCCTTAGCGAAACCCAAATGCCTCCTGGAAGAAAGACGCCAGATTCAGCCTAGTGGCTTGCAAGACTTTCAAAGCGATTCCTTGTCAAACACATGAAGAACAACTCTTCCCTCTCCATGACTTGAGAAAAAAATGAGAAACTATCATAGGCCAGATGCCGATTCATTGCTCGTAAAATAGACCTGGGCTGGTTCAGTTCCATTCCTTTATGTTCCTTTTGTAAAACCCACAACGAACACATTTGGGGCCACTTTTCAGAGTTGGCAACAGTCTGCTCTTTAAGGAGATCATGTGGACACAAATAAAGCCACAATGGATGAAGGGCTGGAAATCCCCAGGGCCCAGAAACAAGATGCATAGGCCTTAAATTCCAGGCTATCAGCTAGAGCTGGGCCTGGGCCCAGGAATCCCAGTGGTTGCTGGGTTTGGTTACTTGATTAATTTCAAGATGAAAACAAATTGTGAAAAGGTTATATTTTCTTGTTGACTAGACCTCTTCTTTTATAAAGATTTATTTTTATTGGTTTTTGACAGAGAGAGAGAGAGAGAGAGAGAGAGAGAGAGACAGAGAGACAGAGAGAGAGACAGAGAGAAGGGGGAGGGCCCAGAGCTGTCTCCATAGTTAACAGCATTGGTTTTCCATATAGTTTTACTCCACAGGTGGGCACAGGGCTGTGCAGGGCAGGAACTGGGCTGGGGGCATCCCACATAGGCCCCAGCAAGAACTGAACTGGGGGCACTCCCCAGTTCAGCATATGGGTCCGCATGGGCCGGGGCCGGGATTTGATCCCTGGTCTCTGGGGCTGCGAAGTGAGCGCTTAACCCTCTGAGCCATCCCAGCTTCTCCTAGACCACTGCTAGACCTCTTCTTTGAAAATAAGGAAAAGGAAAAGGAAAGAGAAGGAAAAGAGAAAGAAGGAGAAGGAAGGACAACTAGAGGCTATAGAAACATCCTTTGGAATGATAGAGTGGTTCCTGAATTTCAGATTATTCTAGGACAAGCTTGTCCAACCCGTGGCCCACGGGCCACATGTGGCCCAGGACAGCTTTGAATATGGCCCAACATAAACTTGTAAACTCTCTTAAGACATTACGAGTTTCTTTGCAGTTTGTTTCTTTTTTCTTTTTTTAGCTCATCAGCTATTGTTAGTGTGAGTGTATTTTATGTGTGGCCCAAGAAAATTCTTCTTCTAATGTGGCCCCCCGGAAGCCAAAAAGTTGGACAACCTTCTTTTAGGTCTAAAGGAGTCAATTTTTAAGTCCATTTTCTTTCTCTACCATTTACTTATAAGGTATTAGGGCTGTTTTCATATATTTAGAAGTTGGTTAGACTGGATTTGAATGTGTGTGTGTATTTAATGACTTTGGCTTTTTAAAGATGGAATAGATGGCTCAGGTCATAATGAAATCCTCTCGCTGAAGTTTTTGTAACAGTCTGGTCAGCCACTTGCTAGGAATGTTGTAAATTACGGGAATTTAACCACTAGGCTAGTAATCATATAGGTTAGTTTTGAAGATTTCTTCTTTCCCTAGAGTTCTATGCATTAGGAATCAGTCCCCTTCACGTGTCCTTTTAAAATTACCTTGATTTGGGGTATTTCAGCCTTTTAAGATAATACCTGTGTCTGTTTAGTTTTGTGAAATATGCAAGAAGACAGTGACTACTTTTGTTAATGTTCTGTTTTCTTTCTTTAGGTGTCTGAACACACACAATTAAGTTGGATCCTTACCTGCATGGTCAGACTCCCCCGATTACAACATTTACACCAGTGGAAGGTAAATGCCAATGATCTGATTAATAACCAGAAAGAAGTTCGAGGTTCACATTATAGCTATAATCCCACCCTCCTCTCTGTTGATATTTGTGTTAGGCTCTGGGAATCCTGAGTTTATTGGCCTTCCTGGTCTGCTACTCACTGATGGCTAGAAGAAGTGCCTTTAAACTCTGTCTCAGGGTATAACCAGAGGTAAAAGAGTTCTCCAAGATTCCTTACAGCGTAAAAACTGGATACAAATATACTTATTTGGTTTTATCTGTATATGGTTGAATCGGAGTGACATTTGAATAGACTTGGTAATGACTTTGTAGCTACCACATTATACTTAACAAATAATCCTAATTTCTGGATTACTGGACTCTGAAGTTGTCCCATTGCCACTGGAATTAGGATTGGCAGTTTAAAATTTCTCTTTGTTTCATTTTTTTTAATGCCATGATTTTTTTTTTCTTAAATGTGATTTTGAGGGTACATCAGTTTAAGACTTTGTGGAAGGTTTCCCCAGTGAGAGACAAGAAGCATTGGATATTAACTCATGCTTGTTTGTAGACATTTAATTTCATGACATTTGCTGACCTTACCTGTGAAATATAGAGTCTATCTTACTTGGAACCTTGAAAACTCTCATGCTCTTACTTTAATAAAATGAATGAACAATGGGGGTGCGGCAGGATCCTTTAAATGGGGGCGGGGTGAAGAGGATGCCCCTCCTTCCTGTCTAAGCCTGGAACATGAAGACAAGCCAGCTAGGACAAGGCTAGGAGGGCTACAAGAAACTGAGGTGCCCTGTTATCACAGGTGGCTTCAGATTACCCTTTGCTTGCCTTAGAAACGTCTGACTTTAGTGGTATAATCAAGTTCACTCCTCTCTTTTCACCCCCGCTAGGCAAAGACTGCCAAGCAGAAGCACGACGGAACTGTGGGCCTGCTCACGTACCCGGTGCTCCAGGCGGCAGACGTGCTGTTGTACAAGTAAGGAGCAGGTTCCCCCCACCACCACTGGTCTTACACAGACTCGTGCTGACTAGAAGATCTGGTCCATGGGGAAGGGGAAGGTAGAAAGGATCAGACATGGAAATCACTTTGCATCTCTTCCCAGTAACACATACTAAATTATAGAAGTATGTTTCAGTACAACACTAATCATATTGAGGGCTAACGCTTCAATAGCCCTTACGTGCTGGACACTGTTATTAAGTGCTTTACACAAGTGAAGCCATTCAGTCCTCGCAACAACCTTATAAAAGTTGTACTATCATCATTCCCATTTTACAGATGAGGAAACTCAGGCCCAGATTGATGAGTAATGGCCCAAAGTCATGTAGCTAACAAAGCTTGGACCCAGGATTTGAGTCTAGAATGTTCATGTACCGACTTTGCTTTTGTCAAAATCAGCATCAGAATGAGTGGTACATGGTGGGCTGGAGAATGAACACGAGGGAAGATGGAAGAGGAGCCTTCCAGATAAGTGTGTGAAAGATTTATGCAGTCATTGCAGCAGAACTCGGTAAGGAATCCAGAAATGGAGAGCCGAGACTGTGCTGAGCTTGAGAGCATAATAAAATAGCAGAGAGACAAAATACTCAACAATAACAAGCAGTCATAGTTATTTTGCATTTGCATTATTTTTTCTGAATAATTTCAAATAGCTGACTATATATTAAGTAAATATTTGTCTTTCTCAGTCTCTCTTTCTACACACACACATACACACACACCTTTGGTGAGTACCTGTGATGCCACTTCTTCAGAAAAAGGCATTGTGCATGGGCTGAGGGAAAGGGAAGGAAGGAATAAGACATATGGTGGGAATTATTTGCAGGCACTATATGAGCTGCTGCACACACATTATCTAGTCAGGTTCTCAACAATAGCTCTGTACAGTAGGCAAGCGGTATGATCCCCCTTTACAGATAAAGAAATGAAGTTTTAGGGAGGTACCACTGAGTCTACTCAAAGAGAGATAAGAGTGATTACTTTGGCCACTGGCTTTCTCTTTCTCAAGAATTTGCACAGAGAAATATGGGAAGAGGATAAGCAGATAGGGACAGCCAAAGCTAAGATGACATAGGAAAATGAGGAAAGAGAGACCTCAAGGATCCGTGAGTAAGCAGAATACAACCAACCGAAAGCAAATAGTGTGGGGAGTAAAGGATTGCTTGGAAATGCCTGGATTGGTAATTCCAGGGAAGAGCTGACTCACCATAACGTCTGAGGACCAAACTATGGTTATTGAGAACCACTGAGATGCTCTGTTCCTGAAACTACTGCAGAGACTTCCGGTTCTTTCATTACATCCTTTCTCTGTGAGGCCCGTTTATCCTGAATTCCTGAGACATACTACCAAACCTCATGTCAGAAGTGTCTGCTGATGACCACATCCTCACCTGTAACTGCCAAAGCCATGACTTCTTCTCTTTCTCTTTCATTTTCCACCTCCCAGGCTAGTCCCACACTAAACCAGAACCTAGTGGAAGGCAGTCTGAGAAATGTAGCTTCCCGGCTGCTAGCCCCTGAAAATCAGGAAATGGCACGGAGAGGAGAAAAGGGGGCCGAGCTGTCAAATGAAGAATCCTGTATACTCTCCTAAAAGTCACAGGAAGCTGTGTGTGCATTTTAAGGATAGAATGAAATGTTCCAATTTATATTTTAAAAAGAAAACTGACTGAAATACAAAGAATGAATTGTAGCGGATGAGAGCCATGGACACAGGCTAGTCAGAGGCTATTTCACTTGTCAATTGGGGCCATGATGGTGACAGTGAAGAACAGACAAACTTAAGAGCTATTAGGAGGTAAAGAGGATAGGGCTGCACAATGGGTTGGATGTATATGAGCAGGAGGTGTCAGGGTGACCCCAGGGTTTTGACTATGCTGCTGAACCAATGGCATTGCCATTCGCTGAGACAGGGCACATTGCAAGAGGACTAGTCAGACTAGTCAGGAGAATGCAGAGCTTCATTCAGTGTTCTCTCTCCTCCTGGAGGTCTTAACTAAAACCTTCAGTGTATGTCTCACAGTACCCAGCAGCAGGTCTTGCACATAGTAGATCTTCAGTAAGTAATTGCCCGATTAGAGAGTCATCACAAAATACAAGGTCTGACAATTAAGTTCACAAGCTTGCCCCCATGTGCTTATGTCGGCAGTACTGTACAAACTCGGTAAGGTTTCATAACCTTGGTATATCAGTGTCTGACATCTGTGCTCATGTTGATGTGTGGCGATGTCTTGCTGAATGATGTTCGTTATTGTTGTTGCATGTTTTTGTGTGCTATTGTGAGAATGTTGGAATCTTGAGTTTGCCAGACCTTTTGGAGAGGCAAGACGATGTTTTGGGCCATGTTATCACTGGTGATGATTCATGAGTGTACCAATACAACCCTGAAACAAAGTGTCAAAGTGCACCATAGAAGTCAGCCAATTCTCCGTGACCAAAAATGTTCCGTCAGTCCAAATCAAGAGTCAAAACAATGTTGCTAACCTTTTTTGATATCAGAGGGATTGTTCATTTATGACTTTGTACCTATTGGACAAACAGTCAACCAAGTTGACTATTTGGAAGTGCTGAAAAGTCTGTGTGAAAATTAGATCAAGACGACCTGAACTTTTCAGCAACAACTCATGGCTTTTGCATCACGACAATGCACCAGCTCACAGGGCACTGTCTGTGAGGGAGTTTTTAGCCAGTAAACAAATAACTGTATTGGAACACCCTCCTACTCACCTGATCTGGCCCCACTGACTTTTTCCTTTACCCAAAGATAAAGGAAATATTGAAAGGAACACATTTTGATGACATTCAGGACATCAATGGTAATAGGATGACAACTTTGATGGCCACTCCAGAAAAAGAGTTCCAAATTGCTTTGAAGGGTGGACTAGGTGCTGGCATCGGTGCATAGTTTCCCAAGGGGAGTACTTCAAAGGTGACTGTAGTGATAATTCAGCAGTGAGGTATGCAGCACTTTTTCTAGGATGAGTTTATGAACTTAATTGTCAGACCTCATATCCAACAGGCAACCAGTGATGGCGAATTAGTCATTTAGAAAAGGAAAAACAGCACCAAGCTCTTGTCCCAGCCAGGCTGGCTAAAGGCAGCAGCATGGAAAACTCACAAACACAGCCAAAGAAGTAGAAAAAAGAAAGAGAGAGAGAGCAAATCTCTGTAAGCAGATATGTGCAGGCAATGATTGATTATTCATCTAGACACTAATTCTGCCAGAGGGTTGGGGTTGGATCATAAGGAAACGTAAATGCAACGAGGAACTTTGCGAAAGAAAAATGGTTTAGTCACCAGAGAAGAAGATCAGACGCATTATTATGTGACAGAAGTTATAACAATCAAAATTATGAAAGACTTTTGTTTTATGTTGTGTCTAAGAAAGCACACTCGGGGTAAGGGAAAAAAAAAAAGAAAAAGAAAATGGAGAAAAAGAGAAGACATATTAATATGGATATCATTATGTAGGGTATAAATTTAAGGGAAAAAAAAAAGCAGCCCTAAATTATTTGAAGTGAAAGGAAGACTGTGAGGAGAGAGGTTGCAAATAAGCCCCATAAGTGAGCAGAATCAAAGACAGGCTGAATTAATGTAAAGTGTAAACTCAATGGATGAGAAGTAAGGGCCAAGATAAATTATAGGAGGTGAAAGGAACAGCAGGAGCAGAGCTGGGAAAGACTCGAAACAAACAAACGAAAATCAGATGAAGAAGCCAAGTGCAGCGATAGGACCAGGTGAAAAAAATTAAAATTTTTGAAATCCCCCCCTTTAAAAAAAATAAAATAGCAAAACCTCCCAGATTTGTAAGAAAAGAGGCAAGGATCTGACATAAGGCAAAGAAGCATGCAGGGTCATTACGAAAACTCAAATATGTTTTCTGTTTAGTTTGGTTGCTTTGTAAATCTGGAACCATTTTGACATGTGGAAATATTCATTTTGATGTGCTTAAAGTGTATTGATTATGGTAATTGTTTTTTCTGTGTTAGTTGCAGTCCGTTGTGATTTCCTATGGGCTACTGTAATTGCTTTTTAACCTGCCCTGTTGGCTAATTTGGTTTGGGAGAGTCACGGTGACCTCTGCGTGTCAGCCTCGCTGTAATTACAAGACAGGAGTAGCAAAGTCCAGTCAAAGAAGAGGGATGTAGAAAGGTGGGGTGTATGTGTGTGCGCACATCAGAGGGGAACACAGGCAGGGCTGTGGGCACGGAGGCAAACAGAAAGGAATGTTGTTAGTTGTCATTGAGCCGGCTCCAGGCTGTGTGGAAGAGAGCGGTGGATACAGCCCTACTATTGTGCTGTAGAAGTCCCTCACTGCATTGACTTGCCAGGGAAGAACAGAAACCACTTCCCAGTCCATTGTCATGGCCCCTGCATGTTGCCTTGCTTGTTTATTGTTCCGTTTCTGTTTTCCCCAAATGGAAAGAATTCTCAGAATTCCTCTAGCATGCCGTTTATACGTTGGGATCACCTAATCAGATACGTGAACTGTCCGTTTCCAATGTGTTTTGTTCCCATACACATCAGGGTTGCTGCCCAGGTCTGTGCCTGGCTCTGGGATCCTATGTCCATAGTCATGTTTGTGGGGCGAGTCAGCTATTCAAAAGGAAAAGGATCCAGATTTGAAAAAAGTCACAAGGTACCTCACGCCAGGGTCCCTTTGTCCTTTATCATGTCACATATTAATGAATGCATATGATATCAAGAGTATTTGTAGAGCTCTTACGATCACAAATTGTGCGTATCTTACTTAATTCTTGTACAGCTCTATGAGGTAGACAGGATTATGATCTCCATTTTACAGAGGAAAGGGCAGCTTAGGAAAGCTAAGAAACTTGGCCATGATAACCTGCCCAGAAGCTGGGATTTAAACTCAGATAGTCTGACTTCTAAGTTCACCCTTTTACCCTCTATACTAATCACAAACTAATTTTATTATAATTTTTATCTTGATATAAACCTATAGCGACTTGTTCTACATTATAATGACCTCCTCTTAAGATAACTCATTGTTCCAATTAGTATTTATTGAGAGCCTCATACATACCAGGCAACTCGATTGGGTGTTGGAATTCTATTGAAAAGCCAGTTTTCAAAAAGCTTATTTTCTACCAAGAGAGAAAATGGTATATAACTAAATAAATAAATGAAATAAAATAATTAGGTTAGGAGTACTAGGATGAAGACAATAAACAGGATACTATGGAAAAAGAATAAGAGAGGGAACCAATTTGGAGAGTGTAGTTAGGGAAAGTTTCCCCATTTAGGTGATATTTAAGCTCAGACCTAAACTTAAAGGAGCTTGCAGGCGGGAGTTTAAGGAAGAAACCTTCTAGTCGGATAGAAAAGCAGTAAGTTCAACAGATCCAGCTCCCTGCCTTAGACATTTTCTAATAGTGTGAGAATCAACAGTCTCTCACAGGTCCATTTCAGTGTTGTAATACAGTTTAAACATTCTATATTTCAACAACAACAAAACAAATTTAAAAATCATGCCTACTGTTTCTGATCTTAACAGTTTGGTGCATTTCCTTCAAGCCAGTTTTTTAAGCTAATATTTCTTGTTTGTGTACTATGTGCCGGGCACTAGACTGCGAGCTTTGCATGCAGTGTTTTTCTCCTCAAAGAACTGCACGAATAAGAACTACCGTATTATTGGTCAGTTTTAAAAATGAAAATACAGACTGAAGGAGGAACCCACTGGTAAGCCTCAGAGCAGGAATGTGACCCCGGAGCAGCCTGACCCCGGACCTTCATGTGAATACACGTCCCATGTGTTTTTCGACAAAACGGGTCTGCTGTTTTTTGGTCTTCTATTTTTCAACATTATTAAACATGTTCTGTTTTCTACGATTCTTTGCTTTCTGTCTTTTGCTATAGAGATGGTGTCTACTCCAGCCATTCATTCAGAAGGTGTATTTTCTATTTTTTCATTCTAGTAGTGATTATTGTTGAACTACCCGAGACCACCCAAATGAGAACCCACAGAGCCTGTTTATTCAGAGCTTGCTGCAGCCAGGGAGTCAGCCCGGATCGCGGGTGTTTTCAGGAGACTCAAGGCAGCAGGGGTGCGTGCGGCAAAGCATTCTAGGAAAGGAAGGGTGCGGGTATGCTTTGTCATTTGAGGTTGCTGGTGTGGGGAAGTTGGCTGACTGGCAGTGGGGCATCTTATGGGACTGGTCTGGCTGGCATATTTGACTTTCTCTGGTTGGTCCTGACAAAGGTAGGACAAAGAATTGGGACTTCTGCAGTCGCTGGCCACCTCTTGACCATTGTTGGCCAGTTGCTGCTACAGGGGCTGTGGTTTGGCTTCCTGGTTTGGTTGCTCCCCAAGTTTGGGGACATAGTGTTTTTGGTCATTTATAGTCTGGCCACTGCTCATTTGTATATCAGTTTCTCAAATTAAAAAAAAAATTTTTTTGAGGCTTTTTAAAATTGTTCCAAGTGAAAAATAGTATCTATCGTACGGTCAGGTGGGTTATGAATCACACTGAGATGCTCAATCTACTCTCACCCTTCCTTTTGATTTTGTTAACTAACCTGAGATTGCCCAAAAACGTTGTGGTTATAAACGGATTGATTCTAGATTGCATTATTTTCTATTTCAAATTGTAACCAAAATTTTGACTTTATGTTTTTAGTGTTTACAGTCAATCTTTATACCATTTCTGAGTTCTGGAGTCCTTAGGTTTGATTCCAAATATTTTCCCTGTCCTTTACATGCCTGAGAATTTCTTTCTGTTCAACTTGGCCTCATCTGTAAAATGGGACCAAGTGCAATGATAATGTGAGGGCTGTCCAGAAAGTATCCAGCTGTGTAATACAAAAAATAGAGGTACTTATGTCTGGATTTTTTTTGGATAGCCCTCATATATATTAAAAAGTGCTTAGCACTTTTATGTACAGCATATAGGAAGTGTTCCATAGCCATTAGCTACTTTCTTATCATAATTATGACTATAGTTCACAATAAAAGATAGTCTGTCTAGGCTTTTAATGCCTTTTTTTGCTCAACCCTATGCACACTGTTCCATTGTATGATCAACCTGACTTTTCTTATTCTTGTTTTTATTTTCTGACTGTGGCATAAAGGATTTTTGCTTTAACTTCATCGTTGAAATATTTTTCTGGGTCGTGCTTCAGTCTTGCCTCCTGACACTTGTTGAGCCCCTTCAATATGCATCTTCAGTTCTGTCTGCTTGCCTGTTTGTTTTTAACTCTGTAAAGTTTCCCTCTGTTTGAGGTGATTGCTTCCATTCAGGTGATCCTGATATCTTCCTTAGGAGGACAGTAATCTTAGACCAAAGGACGGTCCTGCAGCTTGTCATTTACCTGACAGGTTTCTCTCTTTCTCCTCTTGCTCTGAATTCTTGGAGAGCATCCCATTTCTCATCCAGGTCACTGATATGACCTGTTCTTAGGATTCTGCTCCTCACTGCTCCCGATTCTTCTACCATGCGTTTGGTTTTCTTTATTCCATCATTTCACTTTCTCTTCATTTCATTGTTTTCTGACACTACCTATGTTTTTCTCCTTCTGGGGCATCTTGCTCTTGTCTGAAAGCAACCATATCTTTTTGAATCCTATCGAGGTTACCATGCTGTTTCTTTCTTTCTTTTTTTGAGAGCGAGACAGAGAGAAGTGGGGAGGGCCCAGAGCAGTCTCCATAGTTGTACATCATTAGTTCTGACATCGTTTCATTCCACACAGGTGGATATGGGGCCACACTGGGCAGGAACCAAACTAGGGGCCCCTGCGTGGGAGGTGAGAACCTTCAACACAGGGCTCAGTGGTTACCAGTTGTGCAGCAGCTCAGCATAGGGTTTGCACAGGCCCGGGCTGGATTCAATCCCCAGACCTCGCGGTTGCAAGGCAAGTGCTCAACCTATTAAGCTATCCTGGCTTCTCGCATGTCGTTTCTCTTTTAAAAAAACAAACTAACAAAAACAAAACACAAAAGTATCTTTCTTTTAAAAGTTCACTTTCAAATGTCTGATCTTCCTCAGGGTAAAGTTGCCTTTCCCTTGTTCCACAGTATTTTTCATAATTGCAGTTATGGGGAAATATGCATCCATCTAGATAAGAACAAGGGCTGGAAAGTAATCTGCAAAAATAAAAATGACTGTAAAATTCTGAAGGGTATTTCAGAAAATTTTAGGATGTCCTCAAGTATTTTCCTGTCTTTATGCTAGTTGAAACAAAATTCACTTCCTCCTGCTCTAGACGCCTGGGTCCAATGGGCCAGTAGCCCATGGACAGTGGTTCATAAGGAAAAGGAAATATCTGTGCCAGTTTTTCAAGAACCACTAATTCACCAAGGGGCTAGGAGGTTCCCTTCGCTAGAACAAAGCACCATGGCTTTCTAGCAGTTTTCCTTTGCTGTGGCTGTTTTGAAAATCTCTGTTATTTTTCCACGCGAATGGTGCAATTATGTAAATATTCAAGTTCATGTTAAGGCTGCTGCTTCCACAGGGGGACTATTAAACTTCCTTGATCAAGAAGCGACAGCACTTTATTAATGGTGTCACCAAATGTAAACTCCCCAGCCAAGCATTAAAAACTTAAAGTCACCTGTCTCCTTTCCCAGTAATATTTCAGCTTCAAGCTTTCCCCATCCAGTCTTCTCTGTAATGGTTAATTCGTCCCTGGTTGGACGATCCAACACTGCAAACTTTATGTAGGGGATTCAAATAATTATGAATACAGTCCCTCTACTCTGATCATTTTTGTTTGACGTCTTCATTTTTAATAAAATAAAACATTACAGAGAAAATGTAGGCCTCCCTTGTCCCTCTCCTCAGGCCATTTCCATCCCCGATCCCTGGAGGGGCTTCCACGTGTCATGCTCACATATGCATCTGCAAACAATGCATAGCATTTTCATATGGACTTTAAGGATTGAAGGAAATGGGGAAGCTGGGACGGCTCAGCAGGTTAAGCGCTCGCTTTGCAGCCCTGGAGCCCGAGGATCGAATCCCGGCTCCGGCCCAGGTGGACCCACATGCTGAACTGGGGTGTGCCCCCAGTTCAGTTCTTACCGGGGCCTATGCGGGAGGCTCCCGGCCCAGTTCCTGCCCTGCGCAGCCCTGCGCCCACCTGTGGAGTGAAACTATATGGACAACTAATGCTGTCAACTATGGAGACTGCTCTGGGCCCTCCCCCTTCTCTCTGTCTCTCTGTCTGTCTCCTCTCTCTCTGTCAAAAAAACAATAAAAATAAACCTTTAAAAAAAATTGATGGAAATGTCAGTGTACCCTACGGGTCTTCTGCAACTTGCTTTTTTTCACTCAAAGCTGTTTTTGAGATCTGCCTGCATGATACGGTTAGATTTTGTTCATTTGGTTTAAGTTCCCTACAGCATATGAACTGTCCTGTGACTGCGATTTTCTTGAAAACAAAGGAGCATATTCCAAAAAGATGTTGCATTCCACCCTGGGTGACAGGGAGGTACGCTCCTGCCCAAAGACCTGTCTGCCATGTTTGATTTGAGGAGTGGGCTGGAGTGTCTTTCAAGTGTGCGCACTAGCTCTGAAGCCAAAAGCATCTGGTCGGGGCAAGGCTAATACGAGCTGACTGGGTGAGGGAACGAGGAGTGGTTTGAAAATACAATTATGCGCAGAGCATGTGCTGGTTAAGACACCATTCCTCTCTCGCAGCAGGAGCCTGTCACATGGGTGTTGATGGCTCTATTCTTCTGCTACGGAAGAACGAGAACCAGAGTAGACAACTGTCTCTCTGGCGTTCGTCGGGTGAGAGATAAAGACGTGGGCCTCAGCATCCCCTCTGTAGCTGGTGGACGTTTGCTGGACACCAGCAGTGGAGTAGGCACAGGACGTGCAGCTGCTTGCAATAGCATTTCTGTCCAAGCAGGAGCCTTGTCGGAGTTTCTGTCTTTTATTAAAGGTCCACACACGTGCCTGTTGGGGAGGATCAAGTCCAGCACATGGAGCTGGTTCAGGATCTCGCACGAGGGTTTAACAAGAAGTATGGGGAATTCTTCCCAGTGCCCACGTCCATTCTAAGTAAGTAACAAACTCGACTGATGCATCAGGGCGTGCTCGGGAGAGAGGATCGGGTAACTGGCTGAAGCTTGGAGCTTCCTTGGACTAGACTTGAGGATTTTAACCAGAATCCCCATCTGTTTCTGTCATGTCTCATTGGATAATTGGATCAAATAACCCCAAAAGTTTGAAAAGGATGGGAGAGGCTAAAAACTAAAAATAATCATTTTCATTTGCAAAGTATTATTTACTATATCACATCACACACACACACACACACACACACACACACACACGCTCGCACATCTCATTTGGTAGAGCAGGTGTGTCTCCCTATGTTATGGGTGAGAAAACTAAGGCTTGGCAGTGCTAACTCTGTGTGCATGTCATGTGTGTATCCAGTTAGTGGCAGAGCTGGGCCCTATATCCAGTTCTGATTCCAAAACCCATTTCCCTTGCCCTCCCTGCACAGTAAACAAAAGTCATAAGAGTGAGAGCTGCAGGATCATCAACTAGATAAAACGAGGGGGCGGGACTGATCACCCTTACACTCTGCCTTCTTAATCCACAACTGAGGGTCTGTCTCCCACTGAATCTGAGACCTCGGCTGCAGCTGGCCAGGCAGTGCTCGTCTGAAACCTTCCTCAGGAAAGAAGCTGTAAATCTCTATCAACATCTTTGGAGCTGTGTACACTTGTGGCAGGGGCAGAAATCCCTGAACCTACGCTCTGTCCATCTTTATTAAACTGGCAGCATCTTGAAGGAGTATAACGTGTGTCCAGGATCAATTTAGAAACGTAAGGAGGGGGGATACATTTCTAAGTTATTCCAACAGTTCCCACCGAGAAATTCAGGGAAACGAAAACACTGCAATCAACTTTCTTTTAGCAAGAAGTAACATTTTTCACGTATTTTACTGATTTTTACTTTAGATGTTTCTGCACTAGCCCTAAAATAGGCAACTATTACTAACACTGGTTTATGAAGCACAGCATAACATCTTTTTTAAAGATTTATTTTTATTGTTTTTGATATAGAGAGAGAGATACAGAGTCAGAGACAGAGAGAAGGGGGAGGGCCCAGAACAGTCTCCATAGTTGCACATCATTGG
>PVKE010014259.1:0-35249 GCA_004027555.1 Craseonycteris thonglongyai
AAAAGCCAAAGGAAATATTATACATAAATATTACCACTACAATGAGTAGTACTAATCTCTTAATTATTGCTTTCTAAAATAATGCCAATTTTTCACATTATCCTCATGAAGATGTATGCATGGCTACATATATGTTCACATGTGCCTTCATGTATATTCATGTTTGTATGTGAACATATGTGTAGATGTTTGTAATAACCTATAAAAATAGTTCATTTTTCACTATATTCATGTTGAAAAAAAATAGATTTTCATTCCTGAATGTCACTGTCCAGGTGAGATGCATATGCAAAAAAAGAAAAGAGTTTTAAGTAGGAGATAATATCTATTTAGGCTTAATGATATTGACCCCTCTGTAAAAATATCATTTCATTTATTTTAATGACTGTCATTTTCACACTCCCAGGAGACTCTTTCTTTGGCAGAACTGCAAATAGGATATAAAATTTTATTTTCCAAAATAATACCCTTAAGTACTTATTTTGAGCCTCCCTCCCTGTCTGCTGAACTGAGCCTCTTAAAGCACTCACCCCTCCTCTGCTCTCTCTCCTCTCACATTACTGTCTAAGTCGAAACAAATAGCAAATTGTCCCATAATCAAAAGTGACTTACTCTTAGCATGGTGTATGTCTTAAAACCTGTGGCATGTTTAATTTATTTAGGATCTAATACTGATGACAAAAAATAATGAACTAACCAGTCCAGTTTTAATTTCTTTTGTTTTCAAAGGTCATTGTGAAATCAAGCAAGTTAAGCCTTCAGAAGCAAACCTCTAGAGAATGGTGTTTTGTGTGTGTGTGTGTGGTTTTTGTTTTTGTTTATTCCCTAGCAGAAATGAGAAAAGAGGCTCACAGCTAAAAGGAATACTGAACATCAATGTCAGATTTGTTGAGAATGACTAAGTAGTCCAATGAAGAAAAATATTATGACCTGTACCCACTTTGGAATCCAAATAACCCTGACAAGGAAAAGTTTATACATTGCTAAATTCTGGCCAATTTAGGGGGACTCACTCTTTTCATTCCCCATACAGACTTGGTTGCAGTCTGTTTCTACAACAGCTGTTGAAAAATGAACAAAGTAAAATAATATTTATGTTATATTCAAAAGAGACAGCAAAGAACATATACACAGAGCACAAATCTTTCCCAAGACAACAGTTTCTAATGTGAGAGATAGGCATACTAGGCAAAGACAAATTTTTGAATTTCCCTAAAAAATGAAATTTTGCCATTCTAATCATGAAAAACACCAAAAGTAAGGGTACCGTGCCAAAGATGTTGAGCATCTATCTATCAACCCAAACTACAAAACAGCGGGATGCAGCTATGGTTGATGTTCTAAGAATGCTGAGCCTCTTCATTGGTTCCTTTCATGCCAAAGCTGCTTTGCTTGGATGAATATGAATTAAATCCATAAGCTTTCTTATTTTTCTAGCTTGACCTCTAAACTCATTTTACGTCTTAACTGTTTATCTTCTTCCCCCATTAATCTTTCTGGTTTTAGCACATCTCCTGCTGCTTTTTTTTTTTTTTTTCCGGGGGTGGGGGGTGGGTGGGTAAAGCTTTAAAAGTATGGTTCATACTGCCATTGTGGACCAGTCAGGAATGCCAGCTTTTTTCTATAAATGTGTACCAACTATCCAATAGTAAGTTAAAGGCTATCAATCTCCTGCCCCTGAAATAAAAATTCAAAGATATGGCATATATGCATATGGTAGAGAAGAAAACCATCAAACTCTTATAGAGGTATGATGAGTATAAAGACATAAGAAAAAGCCAGTACAAGTTTTACATTAGATTTTGAATGGGGCTAACAATAATGTCACTATCGAACTTCCATTAAAAAAATTACTTTTATATATGTCATGTAGATAAACTTTTTGAAACAAATAGCTTTTCTATTAGCTTTCTCTTTTTAATCAATTCTATGGTTAAGTACACATAATGTAGATTTTAAAAAATACTATAACACTACAACAGAAA
The DNA here is from genome assembly GCA_004027555.1 of Craseonycteris thonglongyai. Lineage (NCBI taxonomy): Eukaryota > Metazoa > Chordata > Mammalia > Chiroptera > Craseonycteridae > Craseonycteris > Craseonycteris thonglongyai. Next base: position 1,986 of record PVKE010014259.1, read on the forward strand.
TGTCTAATTTAATTAAAATTTCCGTCTGTCATATAACTGAGTTCTTCACTATTGCATGAAAATATAGCTAAGAACTTCTACTGATTAACACAATCCATTTATTCATATCACTGTAAAAGTTGTCAGTACAAAAACCAAAAATGTTAAAGATGTTTGCTTTACAAATCCATAAAAGAAAAACGAATCAATCAAAAGCAAAACTTTAAAGGTGCAATCTTGAACTCAACAGTGTTTATAATTCACTGTTTTATAGATACTCTGCCATATTTTCTGCTCTGTAGTATTTCCCCCAAAGCTTAACAAAGGCCCAGCTGTATAAACCAGTGCTGTCAAAGAACATAGTTAAGGCATGGATAAGACAGGGAGGGGTGTCTAACATGCTGACCACTGTCTGAGCTTATGAGGATAAAGGAGCCTTGATGGGGAAAAGTAATCATCCATTGCAGTTTTTTTTTAAACCTCATTACCACATGCTAGAACATTTTTCCCAAACACCCCCCTTCCAATCCCCCACAACTGAAAGACTTTTGTATTTCAAAGGTGACAGAATTCTCCCCAACCTCCCATTCCCTCTTTTTTTCCTTCTTTCTTTTTTGTTTTTACTGATGGCAAGTTTATAGAGTCATGATCATGGTAAAAAGACTTTTTCAAAGACTGGTTTTCTCTTCATTAAACCATCCACACATGGTTCCCTAAAACATTTTTAATGGTAACATAAACTTGCTTTGGAGATTTTTTACCAATATATTATCAAGACGTTTGGATTGTGAGAGACTTATTTCTGCTAAGGACTCTAGGAGATGACATAATCCCTGAAAAAATAGTAAGGTATATATGAGTGAGGTGGAATGAATGCTACAATCAAGAGTATGTACCTTACATTTTATAAAGAATGTGTTTCCTGTAGAATGAGTATTTCAAAGGGAACTGGCTATGTGCACAAAGTGGGTAGCAACTGTGAGATATGGTTCTGAAGTTTGAAGGAAAGTTTAGACTGTGCTAATTAATCCTTTCAAAACTTACCTCTCATATGTCCAAGAACATCAAACCATGAGGATGATTTTCCAGAGATTTAAATAACGCACTTGCTATTTTCACGTTTGTCGTTCTTACACACTATGCTGACATTATTTATAAAGGACTGAAGCCAAATTCCATTCAAAGAGAACTACCATAACTGCACTGGTTAGAGTTAATGAAACATATTAAATGTCTAAGGAAATCCCTGGGCAAGAGCCACCAGAACCTATATGAAGAGAGCTGTATCATCTGTAAAGATCTATTTCAGGGTGTTCTTTGAGGTTAGGGCAAATATTTGAGTGTTATTAAAGCCTCTATTTATCCAAAGACTGCTGCAGCTGCAGTGTAAGACTTCTTCATGTTGTCCTGGAAATAATCTAAAGGCATTATCCTTTCTTGGATGGGTCAAATGTGATTCCTATGCCAATCTGTATACCTTTTATTTTTTTTACAAGCCTTATTTTATTGTTTAAGAGAAGATGTGTGTGGGGGTGGGGGGTGGGGGTGGGGGCAGAGCAGTCTCCATAGTTGTACATCACTAGTTGTGACAGTTTCATTCCACACGGGTGGATGTGGGGCCCCCCGTGGTGGGAACCAAACTGGGACCTCCCACATGGGAGGCAGGAACCTTCACCTCATACTCACTATGGTTGACTCCAGCAATAGCCAACTTGCTTCATGTGGTACTCTACTTTCAGAAACAACTGAATAATTCCTTTCTAATAAATACTTGGTTCTTATGAAACAAGCTAAGCATATCAAACTGGATCAAAACAATACCTCCCAATGTCATATTCAAATCATCATATAGAACGAAGTAGAATACAGATAAAAAATTATACATTCTACTGCCAAGTGGAGAATTGTTTAAAAACTCACTTCCTTACTATTATGAACTCCCAACCTTGCCTTTCATTAATATACTTAGTAAACTCTCAAGAAATATTTGTGGCTATCCAGTCAACATTCACAAAACTCACCAACATATTATAAAAATGAACATCACTAAAGACAGCATAATTCTGTGACAAAAGAAAATTAATAATAATTTAAATTATTTTATTGATAAACAAATCTTCATCAATTTCAATACATTTTCCAAAAAGAATTATTTCTGTTATACTGTAACATGTTCATGTTTATAAACTTTTATATAAATGAACAGCAGAACCTTAAATCGGCTCAAACATCTTATCTTTTTCTCCCATCTTTTTATATTGTTATTATTTTAAATGACTTATTAATAAGTACTTATAATGATTCAAAACTCTATGAAAATGTTTCTTTAAAATAACATGTAACACTTGTTATTTATGAGTATATCTCCTTCCAAAAGCAGTAAGAAGAATAGTAATATGAGAGGGACCTGAAGATGTTTTCTAGGACAAATTCATTCATTTTTGTTTCACGGAGGTAAAAATAACTCTAACTGTACATTGACATGTGCTAGTCTCTGTATTAAATGCTTTACTTTTTTTTAACAATTCTTTATTCGACTGTAGCATGAATTAAGAGCTAAAATCACAAACCTCTTAGAAGGAAGCTTAGGAGTAAATCTTCATGACTTTGGGTTAGGCATTGGTTTCTAAGATTAACACCAAAAACAAAAGACAAAAGAAAAAAATAGATAAACTGGACTTTCTTAAATTTAAAAACTCTTGTGTTGGACATGATAGTACAAAGAAAGTAAAAAGATAACTCCCCAAAATGGGGGAAAATACTTGGAAATCATATATCTGATAAGGGAATTATAACCAGAATATATAAATAATTCTAAACACTGGGTGTGTGTGTGTGTGTATAGAATGAATGTACAACTTGTAAAATATGAAAGCAATTAATCCATTTTTAAATGGGCAAAAGATCTAAATTGACATTTCTTCAAAGAAGATATATAAATATAAATGATCAATAAGAATATAAGATGCTTAATATCATTAGTCATTAGGGGAACATAAGCCAAAACTACAGTAAGATACCACTTCTCATCCACTAGGAGCTAAAATAAAAAAGGCAGACAATAACAAGTGTTGGAGAAGATGTAGAAATATTGGAACCATGATAGATTGCTGATATAAATATAAAATATTGTGCACACTTTGGAAAATTTTGACAGTTTCTAAAAAGTTAAACACAGAGTAACCATATAACCCAGCTAGGTATGTACCCAAGAGAAATAAAAACATGTGTCCAAGCAAAATCTTGTATGCAAATGTGCACAGCAGTATTATAGTCAAAAAGTGGAAATAACCCAAATATCTACCAAATGATAAATAGACAAACAAAATATGTTATATCCATACAATAAAATATTATTTCATAATTTAAAATAATAAAGTACTGACAGTATTGGTTACTGTTGAAGGCTGCAACATGAATGAAACTTGAAATCATCATGTTCAGTGAAAGTAGCCAGTCACAAAAGAGGCATATTGTATGAATCCATTTATATGAAATGTCAAGAACAGGTATATCTGTATAGAAGTGGAGGAAAAGCAGATTAGTGGTTGCCAAGGATGGGGGTGTGATAGAGATAAAGGAAAATTTGAAAATGTTCAAAATTTTAATTGTGATATTTGCACAACACTGTTAATATACTAAAACTCATTGACTCGCACAATAACAGGTCAATTTTATGGTATACAAATTATATCCCAATAAAGCAATTTTTAAATACATTACTACCTCCATTTTTTTTTAATAGAAACCAGTTCAGGGCCTTTATATAAGTTGATAAAAGTCTTGCAGTGCTCAACTAGAATTTGGAACTAGAGCTGATCCAAATATTATGAAATTTTCATTATACAACATCTCTTTATGGAGGAACATAAATATATGGCTTTAAAATTATTTTTTCTTCAAATAATTAGAAATGTATTTATCATTGCTATTGCTTTTATTTGAATGCAAGCTTTTATTTAACGCTGTTTGTTCTTCCTTCTGCTAACATTTTTCTTTTTTTTTATTGTTTTTAAGTTTTGTTTATTTATTTATTTATTTATATTGTTTTTGACACGGGGAGAAAGTGAGAGAGAGAGAGAGAGAGAGAGAGAGAGAGAGAGAAAGAGAGAGATACAGAGACAGAGAGAGAACTGAACTGGGGGAACTCCCCAGTTCAGCACATGGGTCCGCATGGGCCGGGGCTGGGATTCGATCCTCTGTCCCCGAGGCTGCAAAGTAAGCGCTTAACCCACTGAGCCATCCCAGCTTCCCTGCTAACGTGTTTCATTAAGGTTTCTTTTGGCACCCTCTTTGTAATATCATCTTTTATGGAAACCATGAAAAACAAATAGTTCATGATTGCTCTAGAAGAAAACACCATATAGAATCACAGCTAATTCCTAACGCACACATAGGACAGATGGCATCCTGTCCCCAGATATGTTCCCAGTGGTAGGTTATCAATTTTTACATTGGTTTTTATTAATTCCTTCATTTAAATGCTTAGAAAAGACAATATTATATGTGTTGTATTGACAAAATAGATCAGAGTGGAGAAGCTTGATCAAAAATTCCAATCATTGTAATACAAGTAGATCTTTGGGAAGGTAACTTAACCTCCAGTTTATCTGAGGGAATACAATAATTAATAAATTAATAAATAATTTGTGAAATAATCTCCAGAATAATTATCATTAACTGTTAATAAGTGTTTTTTACATCCTCAGAGCACAAGATCAATTAATTTCCTATGAAATCAACTACTGTTGGTATTAGCTGTATAATCAAGAATTTAGAAAATCATAGAGGGAAAGCACAATGTATATGCGACCATATTTTTAATTTTTTTTCCTAGTAGTTCATTTATTGATATATTTCTACCATTATAAAAGTAGAAGATGGTCCTCAATTCTTTTTATTTTGTAATATATTTCAAGAAGCCTTGCAGTTTGAATTGATTTAGGTCAAATAAACATAGGCTTAGTTAAATAGACATTGATTGGTCCAGACAAGTAATTTTAAACCACTTCAGAACTCAGGATTTCTGTGAGGTATATCTAGAAGTAAGCATTTTAATTTTAATTTATTTAAAAACAATTTAGACTCTTTCGTGGTGAACAAAGAAATGAATTAAAAGGAAGAGGCATACACATTTGGACAATAACAACTAAAAATTATGTACATAAGAGGAATAAAGCACAGGAACTTACTGATGTCCAAGTACATATAATAGATATTTTAAAAATCAATTACTATTATATTATCATTACTAAGTAAATAATTGTTTTTTAAATCTGTGCTAATAATCCACATTATATATTTTTATCTTTGTTCAAATTTTGCACAACTCTTTTACTCATATACAGTAAGTAATTTACTTGAAAATTCTAGATTTAAATACAAACCTTCACATTTGGGTCTTTATCTCTAATACTGAAGCGTATCTAAAGGCTTTTTTAATCCAGAAGAAACTTTTAAACTGAAATCAAAGTGAGTTTACTTACTTTGGATTTTGAACTTCATGAGTTACTTCGTGAGTTATTCACGTTGAATTGCAAACTCTTGGAGCCACAAACAATATTACTAATTTTTCACCTAATGCAGGATGTCACATTAGCATTATAAACCAAAGTGGAGGCATGGGCTTAAAATAATACAAGAGCATGAGCTTTGATTAAATAAAATTGGTCTGAGTCTTAGTTAAGGTATTACTTAGCTCCGTGACCTTGACCATGTTACTTAACCTCTTAGAATTTCTACTTTCTTACTGCAGTAAATATTAGTTGTACATTTTGAAGGAAGTAAATAAATATATATAAAAGTATGTAGCATTGTCCCGAACACATTATATGTATTAAGTGCTATTTGCTATTATTATTTGGAGTTGAAACTAATTTAAATCACTCAGTTGTAAAGCACAGTTAAAGTTAGGGTATGACACAGTCTAATTAGCTACGAGAAGTCATCTGTGTTTAATATAGAGGGTGTCAAAAAATAGTATACACATTTTAAGAAAGGAAAAAACTGTATTAAAATTGTAATACTCAATACATACCAATAACAAAAGATGAATACAAGTGACATTTTAGTTCTGCAATTACAAGAGGTGCTCAGAGTGGTACTATTAGTGTCCAGACACTTCTGATTATGGGAAACTACTGCTTGAGCAACTTTGACTAAAGTGTCCATTTGTATCGCTGTGCATGCCATTTCTTTTCTTTTTTGTTTTTTTTAATTGTTTTTGACAGAGAGAGAGAGAGAGAGAGAGATACAGAGACAGAGAGAGAACTGAACTGGGGGAACTCCCCAGCTCAGCACATGGGTCCGCAAGGGCCGGGCGGGGACTTGATCCTCGGTCTCCAGTGCTGCAAAGTGAGTGCTCAACCCACTGAGACATCCGGGCTTCCCCTGTGCATGCCATTTCAATTTACCATGGGTCTCAAACTTGTCACAAATGCATGCAATTGTTAGGTGTGTTGGAGGTTCTGTTGCACTCATACCTCCATTGTTGTTGAACTTTCAAAACATTTTAAAATTTCAAATAGTACTTCAAAATGGTCTTGTGCTCCTTGAAGTACTACAATGGTGCTTCCGCCATTTTCTTTGACTATCCTGCCTGTCACACGGTGACACTAGCATTCATGCTATTAACATCATCTTTTGAGTGACTGTCATTCTACACATTGCTACCATAATTCAATTCAACTTCAAAAAGGAACAGATGAATAACAACTCTTAAAATGTGTTTACATTTTTTTGGTATGCCCGGTATATTTGGACCTATGAAAAGAGCCAAAAGTTTTTTGAATATTTCTATAAGCCAATTTTTTAAAATAAGAAATAACATTTAGAATTCTCTGGGTAAAGCTAAGATTTCTAAGTTTTGCTGGAAAGGTGAGTAATCAAGTTCTACTACATGGCATGACAGCATGTTTGGCCTTCAAGAAATTTTAGTTTCAAACTAAGTTAAAAGAAATGACTCTTGAGTGACAACAAGAGGTATGCTAGCAGTCTTCCTAGTACCAAAGTAACAAAACTTCATCCCACTGCTAGGAATTCAGAATATGGTTTTTGCTGCACGACATTTATTTTTGAACGATTTATATAAAATAGGTTTCTTCCACTGGCTTTTGAGGGTAAGGTGAATCCCCTTAGGATAAAGGAAAGTAGCACATGTTATAATACGACTCAGTCATCGTAAAAGTTTCAGTAGAAATTGCTATCCACATAAACAATTTTCCCATTCTATGTGTAGGACTTAAGACATCCAGACAAAAAAAATGAGTTTCAATTGTAAAGAATAAAAGTGGAACACCGGTGCATTGTGTCGCTGAACTTGTGGCTCTGGCATTGTGAGAAACTCACAATTTGGCTTAGATTGATACCTAGCATTTTGTATGACCATCTACAGACCGTGAGACTAAACATCTAAAGCATAATTTTGGACCAGAAAAATCAAGCTACCACAAAAGGCTGAAAAAAAAAAACCCAAAACTAGTAAGAATCTCCTTTTCCATTTAGCTTATGAAACACTTGATTAACACTGTTCTTTCCCCATAAATTATCATCAATAATTTTAGCCATTCTCATCCCCCTAAATGACCACAAAGTTCACCTACAAACATTTTGTATGTTTAATGAAATGTTTTAGAACAAAGGACTATAACCATAAACACTCCAAGGGAAAACAATTGAATTAGAATGCTCCATCATGATTTGGCAAAAGAAAATCAATCTAAAATGCTCAATTGCAGGTAGGTATCTTCTGAATGTCACTAAAAAGCAGACTAAAATAATAGCTACTTCAAAATGGAGTGATGTCAAGATAGTTTAAACACCACCAATTACGTGCCATAAGGACTATATCCCCTCAGCTTATGGAGTATTTAGAAACTATTCAGACTTAATAAGCACTGCTGTCACAGGACTGTCAAGAAATGTAAACCTTCATTCATATTTTTGAGGTTCTGTGGACAAATACAAGAAACAGTAAAGAACTATAATCTAAGGGAAATTAATACATTTAAATTATATTGTCTGTTGAACTTCAATGTTAACAATATTGTTTCAACTGCAAACACTGGGTAAAATGTTTTATAGTAATCAATGTAGCCTTTTTAATTCTTGCAAATCCACAGAACATTATTAAGAAAGGCATTATTAGAATTCCCACTTCATTGCTAACATGGGCATCAATCCCAGAGCCTCCACTGAATTTCAGACCTCAAACATTTTGATGAACTTGTGTGTCAATTTCTACTTATAAAATTTCTATCAGGGATTTTTGACTATTTTAAAAAGTGTTAACTTCTAAAATATTATACGTGGACATTTTTGTGCTGCATACACAGCTCAGATACAGATCAAAGTAAATTATTGAAAGGTAACCTCCTCCTTTGGCAGTACATTTTGCATTTATTTTATGTAGTTTTTACAGGACAGTACCAGAACTATTCATTCATTCACTCATTCATTCATTCAATATTTATTGAATGTCAGCTATGTGCCAGGGTGCCCTATCTTGTGGAAGCTAGCATATAAACAGTAAATATAATGCTATATAATATACAAAAGATTTACAAATAGTGATAACAGAATAAAAAAGGGAGTTAAAAGCAGAAGTTAAAAGAAGGTATAGTTAGGCTCAGAGTTAAAAGGAATCTTGTTACAGTCAGAGCCAATCAAAAGTGGAATGACTTGTCTCGTGAAATAATGAAAGCCACACACTTTTAAGTATCCAAATAGAAGACAGATCACATATCACAATGCTACTGAGAGGATTCATGCACATCTTTAAAAGGCTGAATGAGTTGACCTATATGGATCCTTCCCATGCCTCAGCATTTTATTCTTCTTTAAAAGAATGAGTATGGTTTGCTAATATTTCTATTATGGTATATATTTTAGTGAGCAACAGAATTTAATAGGTTTAAGATGAAAGTCCAAAATGTTGGAAAATAGAAATTATAAAAGTACAAATAAGAATTTTCATGAGACCCAATTATGATATGGTAACTGATAATGTGAATATTTTATAAATTATACAGTATACATTTTCCTTCATTTTTAAAGACAGTACTACAAAAACTGGTAATAGGTTATATGAGTGTATAATCTAAGACCAATGGTAGATTTAAAATTATTACTTTTCCTCATTCTTCTTTTAAGCCATTAGCATGCATTTATGTTTAATACAAACATAGGGAGACATGAGTATAGTATATGCACATTTTATGCCTCCTAAAAATACAACTCTAATATTTTCCTTGAATTTATGTTTTTCCATTTCCTAATGAATTTCAAAGATTTATTTTTTATTGTTTTCGACAGAGAGACAGAGAGAGACAGAGAAAAGGGGGCAAGCCAAGAGCAATCTCTATTGTACATTATTTTTCCATATAGTTTCATTGCACAGGTGGGTGTGGGGCTGCACAGGGCAGGAACCAGGCCTGGGGCCTCCCACTTGGGAAGCTCACCCCAGTGAGAACAGAACTGGGGGCACACCCCAGATCAGCATATGGGTTCTCAAGGGCTGGGCCTGGGATTCAATCCTCAGACCCCAGGGCTGCAAGAGAAGAGCTCAACCCACTGAGTCATCCTGGCATCCCAACTTTCTTAATAAATTTTTATATAATTTTTTTCTGTTTATTTAAAGTATTCTTTCTTAAATCTCAAAGCGTATGGTTTCCAGAGATGTCTATTTTGAGGTAATACAGGCATGCAATTTTAACACACTCTCTTTTCTCCCTCTAAGTGTCATGTAATTTCTTACAAAGGAAGGACTGTTACTAAGCCTTAAATTATCTGTTAACATACCTGAAGCTAGTAATTAACATCTTGGAATCAACTAAAAATTCAAAATGAAATTTTACCCTATAATTCATTTCACATAGTGAATCTAGTTCTTTGCTGACTATATTTCTAGGTGTAAGAATTTAGTATATACTGAAGTTCTGCTATGTTTGAGAATACCTCTCTAATGTTTTATCCACTTATATATAAAGAGAACAATGCTCTCTAAGTTAGGGGTTTGCAATCCCTCAGCCATGGATAAGGACTGGTTGTGGCCTGTTAGGAACCAGGGCACAGAAGTGGAGGTGAGTGGCAAGTGAGGGAAACTTCATCTGTATTTACAACCGATCCCCATTACCACCTGAGCTCTACCTCCTATCAGATCAGTGACAGCATTAGATTTTCATAGGAGTACTAACCCTATTGTAAACTGCACATGCGAAGGATCTAGGTTGTGAGCTCCTTAGGAGAATCTAATGCAAGCTTCTCCAATCCATAACACGCAGGTCACATTTGGCCCAGGGCAGCTTTGAATGTAGCCCAACACAAATTCTTAAACTTTCATTAGTATTAGTGTATTTTATGTGTGGCCCAAGACAACTCTGCTTCCAATGTGACCCAGAGAATCCAAAATATTGGACATCCCTGATCTAATGCCTGACAATCTGAGGTAGAGCAGAGGTGGCGATGTTAGTGCTGGGGAGTGGTTGCAAATAGAAATTAACATTATCAGAGAGGTTTGACTGCAGAGACCATAATAAATTGTTTGCAGACTCATATAAAAATCCTATCAGTGAGTGTCAAGTGACAAGCTGCATCTTGTGGCAGGCTTTATAGTGGCAAGTGAGTTGTGTAATTATTTCATTATATATTGTAATATAATAGTAGTAATAACAATTATAATAATAATAAAAATAAAGTGCCCAATAAATGTAATGCACTTGAATCATCCTGAAACAATTCCCCTGAACCCCCTAGTCCACAAACCGGTCCCTGGTGCCAGTAAGGTTGGGGACTGCTGCCTTAAATCATCCATTTTACCATTTTGCCTGAAGTACTCAACATTATTAAAAAAGAAAAAAATCAACTAAAAATCAGAATGCAATGCAGCAAGTCAAAAAACCTAGAGGCCGAAAGGCACTACACAGGTAATATCATAAGTGAAAAATTTGACTGTTTAAATGCATTGTGGTGGGGGTGTCAGTGTCAGACAGACTGGTAATTTGCTGAATATCTGAGGTGTGCTCAAAATATATGATCAATATTTAAATAGAAATTTTATTACAGTAAAAGACACATTCCATTAGTCCCCCTCAAACCACTCCCTTTCACTTCAAATACACTTATCACTTATCCCATCGTTCTTGCCACGTTCTGAAGTAGTTCGAGAAGTTCTCTTTTGTGTCTTTAGTTGCACTGTCATGGCTGCCTCAATGTCTTGAATCAATTCAAACATTTACTTTTCATGGTCATTTTGAGTTTGGGGAAGAGCCAGAAGTTGCATGGTGTGAGATCCAGTGAATAAGGTGGATGAGGACACGTGGTAATGTTTTTGTTCGGCAGAAATTGCCGTACCAGAAGCAATGTGTGACCTGAATCGATTCACGACCTCAAAGCAGCCACAACAGTGCAACAAAAGACACTCATGAAAAAGAACTTCCAGAACTGCTTCAGAGAACAATGGCATAAGTATGTTCGAAGTGATGGACAGTATTTTGAGGGGGATTGATGGCAATGTGTCTTTTACTGTAGTAAATTCCTTTTTAATTTAAACATTCATCGCATTTTTGGATCATACTTCATATGCCCAGACTACAATGGCCTCTGCGACATTGCTCAGGTTCCCAGTTTTCAGGGAGGATTGCTAGCTCAATGTGATCAAAACATTCAATTATGGGGGGAGGTGGGGGGAATGTGAATTTTTACAAAAAATTTCCAAAATTTTAACATCAGTTAGAAAAACAACAAACATTCACATCCAGCCCTTTAGTTTGTGTCCTTTGGTTTAATGTGACTCTAACATTTCTGTACTTGTTGTCACAGTTTTTTCTCTTAAATGCGCTAGCAAAATGTGGCTAATGCATAGTAGACACACATTACAGTAAATGAAGTATATCTCTATTATATACCTACCTACCTATTTACCAACCTACCTACCTATCTTATCTTTATAACCCTACAAGTAAGCAGTATTCTTGTTCCTATTAATGGCTAAGGAAGCCAAGGGACAGAAATGACTTGCCCAAAGTCACGCAATTGGTAGGTAGCAGGGCCATATTCAGTCCTGAGCCTTTGGCCCCAGAGTCCTTGATTTTAACCAACACATTGTTTCTATTGCAGATTTCTATGATGTGCATTAAATACACAAACTTTTACACAATAACAAACCTACCAAAATTCGACATATCTTCTGGTACCTATATTTACACCACTTATGAATGGGTGAGACAATCTGGAAAATATAAGTTAGACTCCAAAATGCTAAAACCTTCAGATGATTTGGATGGCTTATTATAATATTTGACACTGAACTTGTCCCAGAAAATTCTGTACACATGATTAGTAGGCTTTTTAAAATCAAATATATTGTTTGTAGCCCAGTTGCCAAATATCAGCATTTATTTAACAAGCACTCTTGTTGCCTAAATGTCTATTTATTTATGGCATATGCTCTACTCTGAAATAGTTTTCATCATCTCTGCTGTCAAAAGAAAAAAACCGATTTAAAAATATGAGTTGCAATAAGTTTCTAAATAGAAATTTTCTATTATAATTTAAAAATCATTCTGCCAAAGCAATAAAAAAGAATCCATATTTATAATGAGTTGTTTGTTTTATTTTAATTTACCTAAAACACAACTGCCTAATTCCCAAACTATTGTTTGTATTTTACTTGAAGATGACCCTCGACATATTTCAAGCAAGAGACAAACTTTAAGAATGCCTAGCCCAGTTTTTCAGGGTATCTAGTAGCCTAGCAAGGTAATTCTTGAAGATTAGTAATAGACTAGTTTTAAGACAAAATTCCCAGTATGAATCAATAACATTTCTGCTTCTGCCATCTAATTTCCCATTTTGATTTAAGACTCAGTTGAGTACAGAAATTATAACTTACATACAAATTATAATAAGCTGACCAGATGTCCCATTTTAAACAGGACAGAAAACAACCATACTGTCCCATTTCAAGTGGGATGTCTGCTCAGCCTAATTATACATAAATTGGGAATAGGAGCTTCTTGGCATTGTTTCCATGAACCTTTCCATGAAGACCAAAAGGAAAGCAACCAGAATGCTACTAGCCTGATCCATGGACCTGCCTTTAGGAGATGTGCTTGCCAAAAATTGTCAATAAGTGGAAGAAAAGAAAAATATTAGTGAACAAAATCCAAAAAAAATTCTTATCTAGACCTAAATTTCCATGGTAACTTTGAAGGCCTCAAAGTTAGTGGTTTACAAAAGATATGACCAATAGCATGATTCAAAACAAACACACGAAAAATCTTGTTCATTAAGATAAGGTCTATAAACAAGGCTGATAAAGGCTTGTGAAAAAATATATAAAAAATTTAATAAACACATAGGTTGAGCTATTATTTACACTGGTAATTTTATGAGCACAGAAACTATGTATATTTTCTTCATTTCTATGTACTTTGGGATAATATAATGTCTGACACAAAATATCTGTTGAGTGACTGTCCAAATACATAAAATAATTCTTTCATCTATACTGTTTAAACAATTACTGGTACACAATTCACCTAATACACCTTTTCAAAGAGAATATAAGTTAGAACAGCCTCTGTACTGCCAAGGAAGCCTAATAAAGAAGAATAAAAATAATCAACAGGAGCAGTGCATCAATCAGAGGAGGTCTGATCATGATTAAGTAAGAGCATTTAAAAACCTCAAATTTCCGTTCATAAGTAGAATTTAAAGCAGCTGTTCAGCACTAGCACAATGTCTGCCCTAAGAATTCAAAAAGAGAGAAAGAGAGAAAAATAAAGCAAATCATGGCAGCAGAGAAATTATTGCTTTAAGACCTCAAAATTGATATGACCTTTCAAAAAATTTCTAAATCCAAAGGGACAATTTTACATTTTCATATTGTGCCACAGACAAAACGAATCTGGTATTCCAATGGTGGGGCCTCTGTTTTTAAACATGAAGCAGAGGTGTTTCCCTTAGAAGCAAAGGTCTTCGGGGACATGTCTGTCACAGCAGTTATTTTCTGTGTCACTTGTTGGCAAACTTACATTTCAAAACAACAACAAAAATGAGCCTCCCCAGCTCCCTATAAACCAAGGAGGTAGAAACAAAAAAACATTTCAAAGCAAGAAAGCAAACAGACTGTGAGGACTGAAACTCAGACCAAAGGCATCTGCTCTCCAACTCACACTCCCCACAACCACCCAGCCTCCTTACAATCTTGCAGATTTTCCTAAGAGATGTTGCCATGTTAGCTTTGTTTTTCTCCAGTTCTGGCAATACCCATCACTGCAGGCAAGGCAGCAAAGCCACTAGCAGAATCCAAACCGGAAAACAGAAAAGCTGTCCCGTCTTTTCTTCCCTGCCACTCCATTACTAATTTATTTTTTTCCAAAGTAAAACTCCTTCATTCTCTCCAAAAAAGGCAATCACTAACTTCCAGGATATAACAATTATCTCATTAGGGGCAAAGAATACAGAAATGATTACAGTCTGCAGGGCTAAAAGCATGGACTAGTTAACACACCGGACAACTTCCCCTTCAGCTCCCACTTTTTTCAAAAAGGAATAATAATACCATAAACTAGCTCATGAATTTCTCCTAAAAAAAAAAAGACCAAAGTAATCTTTGTTTTCACTTCTTTCTAGTATACCTCCTCCTGAATCCCACCCAATGTGGTGGTTGCCAACACAGTTTCCTGCTATTCATTCTTGATAAAGTAAAATAAAAGAAGGAAAGAAGGAAAGAAAGAGAAAGAAAAGAAAAGAAAGAAAGAAAGGGAACAAAATGTCTAATGCCATGTTGCCATTGATTATCAACATATCGTTTAGAATACAAGAATATAACTAATATTCTTCAAAAGATACCAGTTTTGAAATTCTACCCCCAATACACAGTGCTTATGTTTTCCCTTTAAATTCAGAATCAACAACCCACAAAATAAACTTAGAGTTTTGTGTCAAGAAAAATATCTCTATTTGTCTTAATACAAAGAGAACAGGAAATCCGCCTGCTTTCATGGGTCACTTGTACCTTACAATTATTTCTATGATTTTTTACATGTAGCTTCATATGTGTAGTGGAAGTTCAATATAGTCTTTAGATGATATTATTAGAGAGAAAATGAGATCTTAAACAATAGTTTCCACGATATTCATATGTAACATGTGTCAGATATTACCCTATGTTTAAAAATGCCATAGGGGGAAGCCAGGATGACTCAGTGGGTTAAGCGTTCACTTTGCAGCCCCGGGACCGAGGATCGAATCTCGGCCCCGGCCCGTGCGGACCCATGTGCTGAGCTGGGAGTTCCCCGAGTTCAGTTCTCTCTGTCTCTGTATCTCTCTCTCTCTCTCTCTCTCTCTCTCTCTCTGTGAAAACCAATAAAAAAGATATTAATATTAATATTAATGCCATTAAGTTTATTGTTTGAAAATTCAATCCAAGTCCAGAAGCATTTCTTGAGTGTTGATGCTTGTGTTTGGTATGAGGAAATAAAGATGAATAAATCTTAGCCAATGCACTCACAGTCTAGTGACACTACAATCTAGTGAGAAGACACAACTGTGAGAAATAGTATACACAGAGGTAGAAAGAAAGATCCTTTGAAAGTTATGGGGTACATGGCTTCCTCAGTTACCGAAAGGAGGCTTCAGAAATCAGATAACACCCAAAACGATACTTAAAAAATGAGGTGATACCAAAAAAAAAAAAAGGTACAGAATTTAAAGTATAGAGCAATTTGGAGGCTAGGGTACAGATGGGAATTGACAGATAACCTAGATAAATGCTAGAAATAAATAGCCAGAAAGTCAGAGTAAGATCTGATTATCTAATGAACATCCCTTGATTACCAAGAACGTACCTAACACTAGAGCATGGAGATACTACAGAGTTATCAGGAGTTATTAAATTAATAAATGTCATGACCAAAAGCTATTAACATAAACTCATCATACAATCACTCCCAAGTTCAAAAATCTTCCATTGCCTAAAGTATAAAAGCCAATTCTGGGGTTTGGGACCCTCCACAGCCTGTCTGTAGCTTACGTCTTTATACCCTGTATTTTACTTACTCTTGCAAAATTCTTGCCATATACAAAGCTGAGTACAATGATACAGTTTGATTCAGGTAAATGTACAACCTTTCTACCCTATGCCAGGTGTTTCAAGAACCTGTGAAACCTGCAGGACCTAGTTCAGAAGTCATCATTTTTATGTAACCTTCTTCTATCTTCACTGTTTCAATTTCTTTTCCCTTCTTTGAGTTCCCATAATACTCTCTATCTATTATAGTTGCTATATAATGTAGTTTTTGTGTTAGTATATGTTCAGTGAATATTAATTGAATTGCATTAAGATAAAATATTTAGGAATGTTTGTTTTTCTTTTTAAAATAGTGACCATTAAGATGTATGAAGGTAACAGATATATCAAAAATTTGATATTCATTTAACATCAGAGAAGAAGTGACACCAATTGCTTCTTTCATATTAGACATACCATGTAGTCGCTATTTCCTTAGCCTGTGTAACTGTTGTAGTAAACTTTCCCAATATTTTTTACCCAAATTTTCATATCAAAAATTACAGAAGTGACATGTAGAACAAAATATTTGAAGCTAAATTTATACATTGTACATAATTTGACAAATTAAAGTGAAATTTAAGTGAAAATGCCAAAAATTGTGAGGTATCTATTTTTTTTACCAGATATTCCTTAGTTATAAATAGAAATCATACACATTTAAATTATTAATAGGTGCAATGGGAAAATAATACATTGGTGAGGTGTATAACTAGCAGACTATTAATATCCTAACCTTTCACGCATTATAATACTTAGAGGATAAATAAACATTTGTTACAATGTTAAATATAAGGAAAAGAATTTTTGAAAACAAATGTATCAAAGAATTCACAGTGTGAAGGAAGCAGAGACTTTTTTACATATTCAAATTACTATTGACTTCAGGACGTCTAATAATTGATAGCTCAACAAAGTCAAAATTTTCAACCAAATAAAAGCTTGGATAAGCTCATTTAGTCAAATCCATGCATTTTAATTTTAACTTCCTCTTACTCTTGTCTCACAAAACAAGTTAATAGAAAATCCAGACCACAGTGTATTTTCCATGTAACATGCCAATAAATTATCACAACTGTTACCATGAATTTCAATTTTTGTAATTATTATAACTGTATACTGTTTTCATAATATACCACAAACCACAATTATAACCCCACACATCAGCATAATACTTTGGCTCTCCATTTTAAGTAAAATTCAGTGGAATTTCTCTTCCACATCAAATATGCACACGATGGTTTGATAATATTCTATGTGTGTTATATTTGAGTTAATTTACTGAACAGGCTTAATATCAGTGGAAAGCAAGTGGTACGTACATCAATGCAATTTTTTAACACTTCCTTAATAGTCAAAGTGGTTTATAGTTGGTTGCTGACATCATCTTTTTTAATACTTTTCTTTTATATAGCAAGAAACCTTCACATGCAATTTCATAATATAATTGGTAATTTAGTGATAGTTCCCTGATATAGAATTTTTCTTTGAAAACTCTATCTCAAGGTGCAGTTAAATATGATGACAAAAAGTAAATGTAAATGGTGAATAGTAATCTGTACACAGGAAAGTAATTACAGTGCAATTTTTAAATTTCGAAAGATTTGTAACCACATTACAGTGTTTCAAGGTGGACATTCAATGCCACAAATGATCTTAACAAAATAAATCTGCTTTACATTCAATAACATTTAATAAGAATTGATATAAAACGTGTTTATACCAATTTTCCTATAAAAATGCATCTTGGAAACAAACTGGCAAATGTTATACTTGTGTATTTCTGACAATACTATATATATTTTATTTCACGTAATCCTCACAACAATCTGTGGTTAAAGATGGTAAATTAAAATATTTCACTAGGGGGTATAGCATGGCACCAACCAAATGGAGTGTAGTCTGGTACTCAACAACCAACAGAGCCATACTGGTTATATTAACAGTTGCTACACATGAGCCCTGCAGGGTACTGATGAGGATACTGACTCAGCTAGGGTAAATAAGACACCAGAATTTTCTATATCCATAATCAATGTGATAATTCTACAACACCAGATGACTTGATATTCAAATTAATAACATACTCATATTTATTTCATGAAGTTTCTGTATTATCAGATTTGGCTGAATCAGGAGGGATATTCCTCTGCCTCTATTTAAATAGGCATTTTCAGTATTGTATTCACTGGTACATCTTCCAAAAAGTAAATGGGTATTATAAAAGGAAAGTTTCTGTCATCAAATAACTTAAGAAAAAGTTATGTTACATTTTTTGTTTGTTTGTTTTTTAACATAGGACTTGTCAGAGCCTGTAATACATATACTGGGAGAAAAAAAAAAGTAAAGTGTTTTTCAGGCAAGGAATCATCTACGTGGAAGAAGTAAAGATTTAAAAAACGTGTTAAGTACAGGTTTAATCGTGTTTTCGCTCCATAAGATGCACCTGACCTGCCTGGACCCACTCTCCTTCCATGCAGTCCCTGCTTTCTAATCTGGCTGCAGGCTTCCCCACGGCATCATTAAGGCCCTCAATGTGCACTCTTCTTTGCAGTATTCACTCCATAAGACGCACAAACTTTTACCTCCACTTTTTTGGGGGAGAAAAGTGC
The DNA here is from genome assembly GCA_004027555.1 of Craseonycteris thonglongyai. Taxonomy (NCBI): domain Eukaryota; kingdom Metazoa; phylum Chordata; class Mammalia; order Chiroptera; family Craseonycteridae; genus Craseonycteris; species Craseonycteris thonglongyai. The sequence continues at coordinate 20,649 of PVKE010014259.1, forward strand.
GTCTTATGGGCCGAAAAATACGGTACTTTCGACCAATGTTCTACTGAAGGCAATTAAATTTATGTATTATGTTTAGCATATTCAATGTTCTATGCTTTTTTTTTTCATAGCACTTTGTGACTTTGACTTAAAGCCTTATCAGATCCACTTTTCTTCTCTCAAAAGAAGCAAAAAAATTTTTTTAAAGATTTATTTGTATTGTTTATTTGTTTGTTTTTTTGCATTACATATTTTTTAAAAAAATATTTTATTGTTAAATTTAATGAGGTGACATTGGTTGGTAACAATTAGATAGTTTTCCGATGTACAACTAACTCCACATCACATCACCCATGCATCTCATTATGTGCCCAGCTCCCAGAATCAGGTCCCTCTCCAACACCATATATCTGGTGCCCACTCCCCCCTTCCCCCACAACACTCCCTCCCCCCTCCTCCCTCCTCTCCAGGTAAACACCAAACCATTGAGTGTGTCCATAATGCTGGTGCCCTCTCCCACCTCCCCTTCTTTTCTCCCTCCTCCCTCCTCCCCTTATTTGTATTGTTTTTGACGGAAAGGGAGAGATACAGAGACAGACACAGAGAGAAGGGGAGGGCCCAGAGCAGTCTCCATAGTTGAATATCATCGGTTTCTCCACATAAGTTTCATTCCAAAGGTGGGGGCAGGGCTGCACAGAGCAGGAACTGGGCTGGGGCCTCACCCCTGTGAGAATTGAACGGGGGGCACTCCCCAGTTCAGCATATGGGTCTGCGCAGGCCAGGGCCGGGATTCGATCCTCAGTCCCCAGGGCTGCAAAGTGAGCGCTTAATGCACTGAGCCATCCTGGCTTCCCTAAGAAGCAAAATTTTGATAACAGATTGGAGTAATTTTTTTTAAAACAGTGTCAAAGAATATACATCTGGGTAAGGCTGCCCATGAGTTCTGCTTATCAGAAGCACAATTCTTAAAAACTTGAATTGGAAGATTCACCAACCTCAGAAGTGAGATGCCAAGAAACCTGCTTCAAAGAGGACTTAAATAAATCCACATTAGTTAACAGGATAAAGTAATTTGTTTTTTGTTTTGTTTGTTTGTTTGTTTTTACATGTTAGCAAGGATTCCATGATTCTTATCTAGTATCTTCAGTACAAAAAATAAAAATAAAGGAATCTAGCTAATAGAAATAAAATAAAAGTAAAAAAAATCCCTTTCTTTGTTTTTCTAATAGGATTAGTAGCCTGAATTACATGTGTCAACTTTAAGAATTATTTTTTAAAATTCCTATTAATTAGCAAAGTCCCTTTTCACTGCTCCTAACCATCACAGCAACTACTGAAATTCACCTGAAATAAGCTGCAAGACCTCTTTGGGGGGTAGGGTCTTGATTCTATAACTTCTATGTGTAAGAAAAGGTAGGATTGCCACTAGAAGCACATCACCTCTGTGAAGAATTCATGGTATTTTACTAACGGCACTTCCTCTCATTATTCATCACTTTCTCTATTTGTCTCCATATTGACACACACTTCTCTCTTTCTCTGTCTCTTTCTCCCTCTCTCTCTCCTGTCGCTTTATTCTCAATTTATGTGCATGCATACACACACACAAGACCCAAGATCTGAGACAATATACTTCCCATAATTAGTGCAAAATATTCCACCTTATTAAAATAATGATAACTACTACAAATAGTTATTTTAATTTTTCTGTTTTCCTCACAGGCTACAAAATGCCTGCAAATGACTGTTCATCATTGTTTAATGACAAGTTATATCTACCGTATTTTTCCATGTTAAAGACACCCCCATGTATAAGACAACTCCTACTTTTCTAACCCAAATTAAGAACTCAATATACAAGTTACTCCCATATACTATAATATGACCCCCAATTTTTGGTCTAACAAGTTTAAACAAAAGTATCATCTTATGCATGGAAAAATACAGTATATTTTGTTCCCAAGATAGAAAGCTATGATGTGAAAGTCCATCTTTAACAAATACGCAAAATCGTTCTGTTTGATTTTGCTGGATCTTTAGGAACTGCTGGTAATCTGCTTTAAGTGGCTTATAGGTCATGAATAAAACCAATCTCTATTTACGTCTTCTAGTGTATGGTATTATATGCTTGTTCTAGAAAATATGGAGATCCTCCCAAACTCACAAAGAAGCTCACCTTGAAATTCATTTGTTTCCCAGAGTGTTCAGTTTTCCAGACCCAGAAGATTTAGAGTATATTCAATGGCTGTGAAAATACACACCAAAATAATAGGAACATCAAAGAGCAGAGGGAGAGGATGGAACCAGGGCATCTAACAGTCATGGAGCTCCCCAGTGAAATCCATTGAGCAAACGAGGAAGGACCCTGGGTTGTAGCTTGACTCCCAGCAGAAACAGGTACTAAACCTTCTGAAGGGAAGCCAGGTCAGTCCCGCAAAATGCAGAATAAAAGCCAAGAAGAATGAGTAGGGCCAGGTACAAGGAAAAATACCAGATCTGCTATGAGTCCAAGCAGACAAGAAAACAGATCTCACAGATTCAATATCTGTTAGTAGAAGGCCTTTTTGAAACAGAAATGTGGATTTCCTTTCTTGTTGGAACTGAGCTCAGTACTTGTGTGTGACCAAGGCATTTTATGAAAATTGACAAGTCACACTTTAACTGAAATAAAACTTTTTAATATTATTAAATCCCAACAAACTGATGTTAGAAAGATGCATAAAACTTTTCACTTTTAATATCCTTATGAGACATATAAATTTATAAACCTTTAAAAATACCTTTATGTATTTTAGTCTTCTCTAAGTCAAAACAAGTATAGAAATATATATTTATTATAAAATAACATAAACACTCTTTCTTGATTTTTTAAATATTCATTACATATGAAAATAGTTATTTTATAAGTAAAGAAATTATTGTTGAGTGCTCTTGGGTATAGTAGGACAGATAATATTTTCATTTGCCTGACTTTTAATTTTAAAAACATTGTACTTGTCCTTCTGGTAATGATCTTTAAGTATCCTAGCTCTTAAAGCTAATAAAAGTGGCAAGTAATAGCTAATGAGTAAAAATTTGGACGCTTATTAATGAGGAATCCCCCCAAAATTATTATAGAGGTGTCTTAATTTCCATTACCACCACTATGTTAAACTTGTCTATTTGTATTTGATTAGCTGTGTTACTAATTTATGCAAATAAATATAATTATAAAAATAATATCTAAATTAAAATTGCAATAGATTAATTGGCTTTTTCTAATAATATATTTTTTAATCTGCCTTCTAAGAAATAAAATAAAAACAAAAGTTCAACATTAAAAATGTGTAGCATTTAAAACAGATACAGAAATTCAAAGTGAAACAATCAGCAGAGAATTTGATATTATCTTACAAAAAGCAGCTCCTTAGATAGCAATTAGCCTATTATATCCCAAATATGGAATACACTCATATTAAAATTTGTAAAATCATCAAAGTAATATAAAATCCTGTAAAAATCTTATAAAATCTGTCATATTGTGGAAACAAGCACTTATATGTCAAACCATGATATAAATGAAAAAGAAAAAAAATTAATCAAAAGCAAAACCATCAGTTGGGAAGCTGTTAAAAAAGTAATGTTGCTCCTTTATTTCATACCCTTTTTCATAATAAAAAAAATGATTAGATTCTGTATTGTGAGCTGAATAATGCAGCTTCACCAATTAAATTAAGAGGATCTTCATAATATGAATCAATGTTCACATGTCATGGGGTTAGCCTTTATCTGAGTATTTCACAATAAATATCCAATGTAAAAAAATGAAATTACTGATGAAAGAAAACAAACTAACTAACTAACTAACTGACTAACTAACTAAATAAATAAATAAAAACTTTCCAAACACGAAATACAACTGGGTCTTAAGTAATGTCACAATAGAAAACATAATTATATAGCATATGTCTGGATAAGTATAATCTATACTTTTAATTTTTATGAACATACATGCTTTCACCTAGGGATATCTAATACCTTTAGAAAATAATTGTTTAAACTATTTTTTTGAGCCCCAAAATGACAGATTATATTGACTCAACAGAAAAAGCTATATTTAGAAATTCTTCAGTTAGGAAAATAAAAGCATTAAAATTTATCAGACTCCATCAATGAACAGGATAATAACAAAAGTTTCATCAAATGAAATCATTCCGTAGTGTTTCTATTCAATAAAAAGGGATAATCAACAGGCTGTTCAAAATAAAACTTCCCTACAATTTCCCTACTCATCCTCATTCTGACCACACAAGGTCTCTTTTCAATTTACACCATGCATTCTAAAGCTCCCTTTCTCACCCCTCACAAACCTTAGTGGAATGATGGGCATTAAAAGTAAGTAAACAACCAATAAATGTAACTGTGCTACTGAGTCATGTGGGGAGGAGAGCGACATGCAGAGAAAATGGCTAAGTTGTTCACGTTGGTAAAGCAGAGTTTGTTCCATAAACTTTCCAAGAACACTTGTAGAATGCTTGATTATTAATTCATTCAGACCCATTTAAAATACCTGACTACAGCAATTTGACTAGGTTATATTTTGCTCTCACAAAATGCCATTTCTATTAACACACCAAGGAAAAATATAAATATGTTCAGCTTAATATTTTGACATGTGTTGAAGATCAGATCATGTAAACCTATAAAAAGAAAGCTGTAATAATTTACAGGGGAAGAAGACTGAAAGCTGAAGAAAATTTACAACAAAAAATCATGGCACAGATACATCTAAAAAATAAAACCCTTTAGGTCCTTCAGTTTATCATACTGGTGTTATCAAGGTTTTGTGTAAGCTGAACGCTTTGATGATAATATAGCTAATATTTAATGGGTACTTCATAATGCAAAATAACAGTTCTGAGTTGTCCATGAATCACCTTTTTTAATCCTCAGAACAACCTTATGAGGTAGATAATATTACTATTTCCATTTCACAAATGAAGAAACCGAGGCAGGCACCAACAGGTTAAAAAACGTACCCAAGAAATCCCATTTTACAAATGGTTGAACCAGGTAAACTAGGCAATCTTATTCTAAAAGCCACACCAGTAACCCACACAACTGCCTAGGTCTAGAAAATTCTACCATTCTTCATCTTCAGTTCTCAGCCTTCCTCAAAGAAGTTCTAACACACAGGCCAGGGCTAAATCTCCCTGTGTTCTCCCATAACACCTTGTACTTAAACTTCTCCACTCACAATATTTGCCTTTATTTATTGCAATTTTTTGCATAATGGCTGTCTTCCTTTTCAGACTATAGGCTTGATGAGGACAAGAGCCATAGGTTTCTGTTCATTATCAAATCTCTAGAAGCTACCACTGTCTAGTAAACACAAAGTATTCAGTAGATAGTTCATAAAGGAACACACAAATATTTTACTATTGCTTTAAAAATACGTTTTCTTGGAAATTTCTATTAGTAATTACAAATATTAATTCACCAATAAAGATAGCTAATATATATTCAGTGCTTACCATCAGAGGTTCAATTCTAAATACTTTATTTATATCCAATTACTTAATAGCCACACTTTTTTGTTTGTTTGTTTCTTTTTACATAAAAGGCAAATGAAATTTAGAGAGGTTAAGTTGCAAGCCCCACATCATACACTTAGGGAAACACCCAACCAGGATCTGAACGTAAGCATCTGACTCTAGCTCCTGTGCTGTACACTACCTCTAAACAGGAACAATTTTCAAACGTTTAAATCCTCGGGTGGAAGAACTGGGTTAGGCCATAACGCATTTAGGGAATTGAAAATGTTGGTGAAAAGAAGATCTCCATTCCATAATCTTAACATGTATTTATTAATTACTAGAGTGGTAGAGTTAAGCCAGAGAAGGCTATCCTGTTCTTGCCTCTACTCTTTTCAAAATTTACAAAATATTTTAGAAACTTCAGAAACATTTCTGATTTTCAAGATATGGGGACAGCGAATGAAGAAAAAGGAAAATAACTGAATTTGTTTTGACTGAGGTAGCTGACTTCTAGCAGTTTTTTAAATAAAAAACAAACATTGTAGGTAGTTCTAAGTAAGAATTCCAATCTAATAAAATATACACTTATGCTGCAACACTATGGCACAGACTTTCTAATCATATTTTTTAGATTGTTACCTGCAAACATTTTTACTTTTATGGCCATCTTCAAAATATACTTCATGGATAAGTTGTAATGGTTTCTTGAGTTAGGGAAACCCTGTTTCCTGAAATTACCAAACAGTTCTCTGCAAGAAAAATCACTGTGGCTCAGATAGCTTTCTGATCACAGATTAGATCTCAAAATCTAAACTAAAAAAAATATGTCTTCATGAACTCGGTACAGCAAAATTTCAACTTTATGGATCTACTTCTGACAGACCTACTTATAATCTTAAGTGGCTTTAAAGAGGAAAACGGTCTAATACCTGTCCTGAAAGTCTGCATGTAATTATGAGGACACACTCAGGCTAAGCCTCATTGTGAGATATTATGAGACCAATGGCCTGGACTTTTCAACAATGTTGATGTCAATGTCAAGACAAAAAGATGGAAGGGTACTATTTAAAATTAAGGGAGACCTAGAGATATATGACAAGTAAATGCAATACTTTACCTGATGCTTGACTTAAACCAAGACTTAAAGAAAATAAAAACCATTAGTGGAAAAATTAGAAAATGGGGGTATGGACTATATCAAATAATATTACTGTATCAATGTTAATTTCTTAGATGTGCTAATGTTGTTATGATTCTGTGGCAGAATGTCCCAGTTCCTAGATGTGCTTAGCCTGCAAATTACTGTAAATGAGTCAGAAAAGATAAAGGAATAGAGAAAGAGAAAGCATAGGGATCAAAAGTTAATAATTAGCAAAACTAGCTGAAAATTATATGGATATGGATGTTCATTGTACTTCTATTTCAACTTTTCTGTCAATTTGGATTTTTTTTAAATAAAAAGAGAGCAACACTAAGAAAAGTTCTATATCCAAATAACTGTGATATATTTTAGATGACCGAAATGTTTTTATTTCTGACAACTGTAAGATCAAAAATCTTCTGGGTTTACGAGTTAGATTTTCCATCTTAATCTATGAAGTGCCTAAATGTTGTCATAAAGAGCAGTTCTAAAATAATTATACCTAAATGGATACCATAAATTTTGGTTATAAGTCAGCTTATGAATGAAAAATAGAGGTACTTTTAAGTAATATACTCATATTGATAAAGTAATAAATGGTAAATATCACTTTTTAGCCTATACTTTTGCCTGCCTTGTCACTTCCTCCTTTTCTTTATTCAAATTGATATAGGCTTTCATCTTGCCAAACAAATTATCCTCATAGTAAGTATTCACTAAATCTTTTTTAAATGAATATATCAAGATGAGAATGTTTCTCTGTCTATATCACTTTAAGTCATATGAAAGGATATAAAGTTATGTGCTATTTTAATTTATTTAATTTGGGTTGATTTTTTTATAATTAAATCCATCTAGAGGTCCCAAGAAGAATCTATATTGTTCAAAATCTGCAGAAACAACACAGTTATTAGAGTAGACAATTAATAATAGACAGCCTTAACACACTTCAAATGAAGATAACTCCTGCTATGTTGTACTATGCCAAACTTTAGGGATGGTCTTCAGGTACTCAAGGAAATCCAAAAATGTTTCTGAGGAAAAGTCTTGCTTTGTCTTTATGTATTCCTAAACCTAGAGTCAATTTAAAGACAGAGGTCGGAATGCCCTATATCTAGGCAAGAAAACAACTCAGGCAAGAATACAACTCAGTCAAGAACTGATTGGTCCTCATCTCTTAGCAACAGCCTGTATGTAACAACTGTTCTTTAAAGGTGGTAGTTTAAGGGACACACTAGCTTTTTATTAGACTTCTACCAGTATCCTTTCAGCAGGAAATCTACATACCTGACAAATATTAGTTTAGCAATTTATGTAAATGTCTTCCTTCACTAAGCTATCACTCAATATTCTCTTATGTGTTCTCTACTAAAAATTACAATGTGAAGAATACCCTACTAATCTTCTGTAATATTTCTATTAATGACAATGTAAAGATTATGAACTGTGATTACTGATAAAATAGTAATTTTTCAAATTGGAAAATGATAACTATTAACCTTGTTATAACTGTCAGGTAACACAATTTTAGAAATAATTACCTTCCCTTACGTTTATCTATCTATCTATCTATCTATCTATCATCACCTATCTATCTATTTATAATATATGTGGTGTGTATAATATATTTTATAAAATATGTATGTATATTTTATATAACATAAATATATGTTTTATATGTGTAATATGTAAAATACAAGTGATTCTGTGACTTAAATATTTAATTTTAAATATTTGAATCCTTTTAGGAAGTACCTGAAGTTATAGTAAATCCTATAAAAACCATTTGTTTCAACATTATGTACTAGTTACTTGATATTTATGTATCTGTGTGCAGACCAATATCATTTGCTGCATTATGTGAAATATTCTTGGAATTCTTTCATGATTAAAATCTGCTCAAGAAAATAATAATATACATTTCCTGAGCATGATAAATTACATGTTTTCTCATTTAAGCAGTAAAATGACCTAAATAATGGGAATTTTTATAACCCTAATTTTACAGATGAAGAGTTAAGAAATGGAGAGTTTATTTAATTGTCAAAATCATATAGCTAATAAGTGGTGGAGTTGTAAAATAAATGTAAGCATTACAGACCACAGGTAACTACAGTTACATAGCCTCTCCTTAGTAAGGTATCAAGAAATCAGAGAAAGCTCCAGAAACCAGCCATATCTACATATGGAAAAACATTTAAAAGATCAAGACTTAAAACAAAGATTCACAGAACAATTCAAACCTACATTAAAATATATTATTTTAACAGTAATATGTAAAAATCCACAGAGTAAAAAACCAAGAAAGAGGTTCATCTTCATTCCCAAATGGCTTATTGTTCCCAGGAACCTGTAGTCTTTCTATCAGTCACATTATTTTGTCATATATGAGTGCCTTTTCTACTCAGAATTACCAATGCTCCTGCCTGCTACCCAAGAAAATAAGTACATCAGGGTAACAAATTAGACCAAGGGTTAATATCATGTTAACTATATCATTATTTACCAATTCATCCCAAAGTTTCCCATATTAATATTATCATATAAAAGAGTGACAATGACATACTTAAAAATTATTATAAAGAGGATTCCTCCCCATTAAAACGGCAAAAACTAATCGGATAAATTTTCTGAGCAAAGACACTGCCTGTCTATAAAAACGTTGTTTCCATAGCTAGTCCACTGTGAAGGAATTGGGAAAGACAATTTGAAAATATTGCATAATTGCACTTCTTGTGCTTTAGGAATTGGCATGTCTCAAACACAGTCCCAAATAGCCTTTACCAAGAAACCCTTTGCATAATTCTCCACAAGTCTAGATATCCACCACCTAGCATATCACCTGTGCTATGAATGAATGAAGGAATGTATCCAGAGAGGACAAATTAGAACTTTGTATCACAATCACTGAATGTTATTTATTTATAAAAGTGTCTGCATTTTAATATTTATTCCGCAACTAAAATAATGCCTGGCATAATAGATTTCTGAAATACATTTATTGAATAAATAAATAAATAATAAAGTTCTGAAACACATTATTATGTAGATCAATACTACAATTTGATGATTATTAGTGAGGTCTTCGGAGTAAACCATTTCCGTTTGTATTCTAGCTCTGCCATATATTACCTGTGAGAAATTAGATCACTCTCTATTTCATTTTCTTCCTTTGTAAAGTGAGGATTAACAAGATTTTTGTGAGGCTAAGTGTGACGCATAAGTACATATTGAATGTTAGTGCTATCTTTATATCTATCTCCAAGAGTATATCTCCATCTGATTAGAGAAAGAGCTTGTATCACATCTTGTGAGTCAATTTTAAAAATTGTATGTAGTTTCAGCTGGGACACAAAAAGGGGAATGTATTTCTACCCAACCACAATCTTCTTTAGTGATGAAATTACAGATACACATGGTGGCCTTTCAAAAAGTAAATATAATTGTCTCTTTCAAACATATAATCTCTAATATAATCCTTAATCAAAGATTTTCCTTTCCATTGTAACTTCAATGAAGTTTGAAAAAACAGGCAGTACTCATTGGGAAATGATATAAACATCTGTGCAAGTTAATGTTACTATAGGTTTTTTAAAAATGTTATAAAATTTTACCTTTTTGTAGAAGAAAATTAAGAAGGAAGACAGTTAATAAAACTTAAGTCTTCCTGACTCATTGCTACCCTACTGAGCTTAAACTACTAGAATCTAGATACAAATAGAAGTTTTAATTTTCCTCCGTCCATAGAAAGGGATAAAACAGCACCATCCAAAAGAAATATAATGGGAGCCACAAATATGAACCACACATGTAATTTGAAATTTTCTAGTTGCCACATTAAAAAAAGTAAAAAGAAAAAAAAAGGTGAGAATAACTTCAACATTTTATTTAAAGCAATGTATTCAAATATTATGATTTCAAAATGCAATCAACATTTTTAAAAAAAGTAAGATATTTCACATCTTTTCTTTCAAACAGTCTTCAAAATCCAGAGTATCTTTTATACTTACAGCAAATATTAATTCAGACTTGCTACCTTTCAAGTGCTCCAATAGTGGCATGCAGCTAGTGGCTACAATTTTGGAAAGCACACATAGAAAGGGATGTTAGGAGCATTTCTTTATACTTTTTACTGAAGTACATAGTTCTTTCTCAAGAGCTAAAAAGTTCTCAATAATATCTATGGCAATTTATACAACCTATACAAATCAATAAGCTAACATATTCTAATAGCTCAATTTTCCTAATATTTAAAAATATAAAATATACTTCAGTTAAAGAAAATAAGTGAAATCACTTAGTCAAAAATTTATTTTTTGCTTATTTTTAGCTAAGTAACAGTTTATATTAGCTTTTACCAATTATGCTATAAATTTAAAATCTTCTAGTATATATTTGCCAATATTCTTTTATTGAGGACTTCCCCCATACCTTTAAGATAGATGAAATTGGTGAAATAATTAGATTTTGTCTATAATTTACTATCTATGCCATGATTTTCCTTTACTGAACTTGTGATGAAACAGCACTGGTCTTATTTAATACTATAAATTCAGAGCAAATGGGAAAGCATTAAATTCAGAAGTGCTTCTGGACCATTAACTTCCATGCTGATTTGACATGTACCATACCATTCAAGCAACAGAATCGGGAATATAACCCATTCCTAAAGCAAACAGTATTTTATCTCATAACCATCTGGGGTTCATGTCCTTAGGGCCACTTGCATAGTGTTGTCTGGTATATTTTAATATCCTGAGGTACAGAACTAAGACCTACTTTATTAATGAAATCCATTTTGCTAGGAAAAGAAGACTGACGTAGAAGAGATTATATAGGGAACGAAATCTGGATGAGGCCCTTGTTTTCATTATTTAGCTAAAGAAAATCATTGATTATACATGCTTTCAAACCCTATGGTTTTTCTAAGGTACCAATAAAAAGTGATACTATTCATAACATGGACAGTGGTCTCTTTCATATATCGCCTATAGTCGCAAACCAAGCAGATGGTTGAAATCTGTTTTGTATAAAATGTGTGCTTCCCCCCCCCCAACTATGTTCTTTGTATTCATATTCAGCCTAGGTTTTAGCCATCAAAATACTGGCACTATGTCGATCATTAGCAGCATTTTAGACAACTGGCAACTAAGGTATTCACTGTTCTCCACAAAATGTTCAGCTAATATTTCCCAGATGTATAATTAAGGCAAAAGATCATCTTCTTAAATTGGTATCAGCACTTTAGATGGCTTCTGGCTTTCAACAGATTATTTCAATGGAAAACAATTTTATATTAACAATAAGGGTTCTTTTTCTTGGATGTTTTTGTTTGCGTGTTATATAGCTACCCATAAAAAGAAATTTATAAATTTACCCAAGCTAAACCTACAGTCTAAGAAATAGGTAGCTAGCTCATGCTTTTAAAACTTCTCATGTTACTTTTACTATGAATTTCTATGGTGTACTATTTTTGTAAAGGTAAGTTTCTTCAAGTTATTTAATATTTTCTAACTTTCAAAAATTTGTACAAATAATAATTTAAAAAGCAAAAGTGTGTGACCATTTTTACCTTAACAGAAAATCACTTTGTTGTCTAATAATTTTTTCTATATGATTAATTTTTATGATTTTATATATATATCTATCTATATATATATAGATAGATATATATAGATGAATTTTCAGTTGCATATGGGGTAAAGCACAGGAATACGTTAAATAAGCAAATTTATTATTTAAATACTTGACATACTATTGATACTTCCAAAAACTATAGTTAGTGTATCAGATTTCCTACATATAAAATGGGAAGAAATGTGTTTTTAGAACATTTCATTATTAGCAGTCAGCAAGCAGATGAAACTATAACTATATTATTGCTATTTAGGTACAAGTTACTTGGGATCAATAATCATAAGTGCATTTAAAACAGATATTGTGGTTTTAACTATATAATTAAAAAATGAGTCAATAGATTTCTTACAGGTATTATTTTACATGATCAAATAATTTCAACTATCAGACAAGTATGCTATCAAACAAAAATATATAACTTTTATTGATGTGCTGATCATTTTACAGTTGCTCAAAATTCAACCTAGTTTTTAGAGTTTGAATTCAGTGGCCTGCATTCTGAAACATCCAAATATTTTTCCAAACATCCAAATTTGCCAAGTTTAAGATGACTCATTAGTATTAAGGGAAAAATAATGTTATGCTCATTTTAAAGCCCATTTTATAGATGCATGGCTGAAACCCAAAGAATTTGAGTACATAACTTAAAGATCATGAAGTTTTAATTCTTGATTTAGAAATTGTAGGAGCATATGCCAACTTCGTATTTCATTAAATGCTGGATGATAAAATATATTAGCAGTAAGTTACCCAACTGAATGATTTTCAGATTTTCTTTCTTGTTTAACAGTAGGATATTTGCACATTTCCCTTTAATCCTATTTCTAAATGTAGTTCTGGTTCAAGAACACTCTTTTCTGTTTGTTTGTTTTTTACAACCTTTATATATGTACCAGAAGAATAAAAGAATAACACCCATTCTTTATTACTAAATTAAAGTGACAGAAATAGAATTTTTAAAAATCTGTAACACAATTATTAAGCAAATCATAAATTTTAAAATTTAGCTACTTCGTATGTTATCCCAAGTATATGAATCTATATTTAAAACTTGTAACTAATTTATAGAAAGACTTCATGAGACCATATTCATATTTTCAAAGTATAGATAATTCAGAAGGTCCTTGGTACGTAGTCAAAGATTATGTTGCTGGTGGTATAACTGCACTTTTTAAAAAAATGTTTAAAAGAAAAATAATGCAATCTGCCAAATGTAAGATATTAATAATATGTGAAGCTTCTCCTCTTAGACAATATAGCTCTTTTTAATGCGTTTCATTAGTTGTTCCTCTACTCCTTGCTTCATAGAGTTTAACATTTCTTATCTTGAAATTGCCAACTATCAATTAATGCCTATTAAGTTGGCTGCCCAGATGCTAACACTAGTAACTACCTAATTTACATTGAGAACCACTTAAACTCTTTCTTTAGACTATCTTTTTTAATCTTAGTTGATCTTGCCACTTTCCCACCCAATGCTTTATTTATTGATATAAAGACATGTACTGTTCATAGACCCCGTGTTGTCCTAATGCTCTACTATCTATTTTTTAATCTTCTTATAAACTTTCAGCACTTTGACCTAAAATACTATTCTCGTGCTTTTCATATTCTCCTAGAATGTCTTGTTCAGTAATCCATATATCATTTATTTTTCACAGTATTTGCAGTGGTTGAGGACGGTGATCTGATGCACCTGAGAGTTTCAAATACATAAAATATGAATCACATCTTTTGAAACATGTAGCTTCAAAATAGTTCACAGCAAAGTTGAGAACTTAATCTCAAATAAGAATTATACATAATACTTAGATTTCAAACTCCTAAAATACACTATGGTTACTTGTTTCTGCACATCACTCAATTGACAGGTAAACTGAGAAATGATTCCACATGTACAGGCTGCTTACATGAAATACTGTCTTCAAACAGCTGAATAAATTAAAGAATTCTGACCACTAGAGTACAGAGCTGGGGATCTTTCAAATGTAGTTCGAAACGATAAAATTTTAGAGTAGAGAGACTTAAAGAACTATCCAGCCCACCTTTTGCATTTTACTCATGCATACAATAAGACCCCAAACTGCTTCCCAGTCTGTCTGCAAGAAAGAACTAGGACTTGAGAATTTACACCCAGCTAATAACACTTTCTATTGTGTTATGTTTCCCCCCCAAAAGCAGTAATGATACTTACAAAGGTATATGTTTACCAAAAAAGAGAAAACTGTCCTATGTTTTAGGAACAAACAATCAAAAGCCACAAAAAAAAACTGTCTGTTTGATATCAATGCTTTAGGACTCAACACTCAATTTTCTCACAACAACCTG
>PVKE010014260.1:0-35248 GCA_004027555.1 Craseonycteris thonglongyai
CACGCGTTGCGTCCGGTGACAAGTGTAACACATAAGTCAAAATGTATTGTCTGGGTGGGCGGAGATCACAGTGTCAGGCTGTCAGAATTCTAGGAATTTATGACCTTGGCAAATTCCCAGAATGCATTAAACTATTGCTAGAAAATTTTGTCTTCTACAATCGCTTCAAAGTCCATGGTACACGGAATTCCACCCCAGACATTGCGAGCGACTGACGATCGACCAAAATTGGCCTCGCGATCGACTGGTCCACCGCGATCGACTTGTTGGCCACCCCTGCTATACTATATATATGAGAGTTGCTAAGAGAGTAAATCTTGAAAGTCCTTATCACAAGCAAAGAATGTTTATAGCTCTGGGGTGATGGATGTTAACTATAATCATGTTAATCATTTCATAGTATATGTGTATATCAAATCATGTGATACACCTAAAGGTAATAAGCTATTATACATCATTTATGTCTCAATAAGAAAAGGTATTTAAGGGTGTTTCTAGTGACTTTCTAAAACCAAATAATTGAACTAAAGCAGGGGCAGATAGGTTTAGAGCATTCTCTAACTGTACTAAGTATTACAGATATATGAAAAATAAAATTTGGTAAATAACAATGTCCATTGAAATACATATTAGGATTTAAAGGTTTAAGTAAGAACTACAAATAGATACTTAAAGATACTTCCAATTCATTTAGACAAGATGAGAACCACCCATTTTCTTAACCCAGCTAGAAAAGAAAAGAAATAGAAACTGAAATTGAACATCCTTATAACTATAGAATTGACTTCTTTCTTTGTGACATTACACTGATTTTTATCATCTGGCTTACTACAAGGAGCTCTGTATACTCAGAGTGATGGCAGTGTCCTTGTTACTTATCACCTGTGAAGTAGGGACACGGTTTACACTGCTATTGTTGTCATAGAGGTAAGCAAGTTTCTGTTCCACTTCCTCAGAAAAGAAAAGCATGAGAGGAATACTTTCAAATTTTCTCCTTCATTTTTTCTCTCCTTTCTCCATTGAAAGTGGAGTTGCTTACCTAAAGAATACATTTGGGAGAAAAGCCAAATAAACTTGACTCAGGTTATTTTTCAGAATCGAACTGTCTGCTCCATGCCTGCATTCCTGCTCTCCACACTGTATTTAACCTCTTGAGAGTAGCTGTATCCCTGTGGGGTTATCTGCTCTTATCCATTCAGATCTGATTAATTCATTTAGTTAGTTCATTAGGTCATAGATCAAAAGTCGTTCTCTCTGATAAACTGTATCATTAATAAGGTTAATATTTTGAGCTTCACTGGTCAGTTCTCATTTATTTATAAACTTACAAGAAAGGGACAAACGGGGTGTCATTTATTGAATTTCTAAAACTTTTACATTACTTAAGTACTCAATTTATTGGCATTAGAAGGTTTATTTTTTTAGAGAATAATAATAATTCTAATATGTTTTAGGCATCTTCAAACATAAAATTCAATAAAAGTTTTGCACTTTAGAAAACTGATGACAGAAAGAACTGTATTTCAATTAAAAATGTGTAGTTTAAATATCAAGAATACATAAGAACCATAGATACAAATATAGAGACCAAGAAATGATCATTTTTAACATAGTTTTGAACAATAAGTTATCCAATTTATTAAAAATTGACACATTAAGATTACACAAAATATATTAAATTTTGAAACTCACATTAATATAGGAGACACACAATCAAGTTTTAAGTTATGTAGCAATGATTCCTTTATTTGTTTTTGGTTGTAATTTGTTAATTGTTTCACGATAATTATTATACATGCTTGTACTCTTGAAGATTATTTTTCCTCCACCAGTTAAAAAACTATGTGTATGTGTCTTTGTGTGTAGGAGATGTGTAGTGTCTGTGTGTGTGTGTGCATATACACATACACACATACGAACTAGAATTTACAGTTGACTTATTTAAGAATTATTTGCTGTTGAAAAAGTTTTACCGGGAAAGCCGGGATGGCTCAGTGGGTTAAGCGCTCGCTTTGAAGCCCCGAGGACCAAGGATCGAATCCTGGCCCCGGCCCGTGCAGACCCATGTGCTGAACTGGGGAGTTCCCCCAGTTCAGTTCTCTCTCTGTCTCTGTATCTCTCTCTCTCTCTCTCTCAAAAACAATAAAAAAAAAAATTAAAAAAAAAAAGTTTTACCCCAGAGAAGGATGCTTTTTGAACTTTAGGTTATTGAATAGTAATTCTTTGAGTGGCCTTAAGTTTAACTTACTCCCTAATAGAAGCAGAACTATAAGCAAAGTAATTATACCCATATAACAAACATTTTCTTTCTCATCCTTCACAAACTGGTGTTCCTCTTATCCCATAAGAAAAATTTTTTAGTATTTCCTCGTATGTATTTTTTAACAAAAATTATATATATACACACACACTGTGTCTTGTTGCACACTCTCACATGTGTACATGCTCACATCCACACAAATAGGGATAGCTTGCTCCTCCTTCTCTCGTAAGTAAGCATTTTGATGCACAAACTGTTTTGAGAAAATTGATCTATTAAATACTGATTGTGGGGAAGCTGAGATGGCTCAGCTGGTTAAGCGCTCGCTTTGCAGCCCCGAAGACCAGAGATCGAATTTCGGCCCTGGCCCCGGCCCAGGCGGACCCATGTGCTGAACTGGGGTGTGCCCCCCGTTCAGTTCTTGTGGGGGCCTATGCAGGAGTCCCCCTGACCAGTTCCTGCCCTGCGCAGCCCCGCGCTCACCTGTGGAGTGAAACTATATGGAAAACTATTGCTGTCAACTATGGAGACTGCTCTGGGTCCTCCCCCTTCTCTCTCTCTCTCTCTATCTGTCTCTCTGTCTGTCAAACACCAATAAAAAAATAAATCTTTAAAAAAAATGCTGATTGTTTGCATACAATAATTTTTTTATTATAAGTGAGATTTTACGTAAAGATAGTCTTTAATCTACTTCTTGCTCAATGATAGCTTAAATTTCAAACATGTTAACATATGTTGTCTGAGCCTCTTCTTTCTGGGTGATCCACAACTTTACTAATTATATACACTATGAATACATCTATCTAAATCTATCATATGCTTAGCATCTGTCTATTTACCTACCTACCTACCTACCTACCTACCTACCTGTTTACCTATCTAATCTATCTAATCTTTAGAACAGTGTATGTTGCTGCCTGCTGGATGCCTACAATCTGTCTAATGTTGACTATGCAAAATCAGCATGCCCAAAAATGAATTTAACATCTTTCCCTCACACAAGCTCACTTTCTGTTTCCAGTCTCAGAAAGGGCAACTTCACCCAAATCAGGGAGTCTACTTTTATGCCAGCTACCTTCCTCCCTCTGCCTCATCTCTTCCCTCATGTACCATTAGACATCAAATCTATCTAAACATATTGTCTCCCTATAGACCATTAGTTTTCACTAGATATTGATAATAAATAGTCTCTTGATTTATTTCCAGTCTGTTCTTCTCACAGCCCTATTAATCTACCCTCCGTGCTGGAGTTAAATCCATCTTTCTAACATGGAAAGCTAATCATCTTGACTCTTAGAGTGATAGAGATTACCCCATTACTGATGTCACTGCGACATGGAAAGATTAGCTAATTTAGTAATTTAAGGGCATGAAGACTCTTACCTTCCTATCTAGTATTCTTCAGATTATATGATAATATAAAATTTTAAAACAAAAGAAGAGTAGAATGAGCAGTATGAAAGACATGTTTGGGTTTAAGGATAAAAACTAGATGCTGCTTTTTCTATTTAGTGGAAGGAAATAGTTGAGGCCCTACTGAGTCAGCAATTGTGCAATATTTGTCCTATTTCTGGCCCTGATTTCTACAGCTTGATATAATGCTATAGCTTGCAGATCTTCTCTTTAGCAATAAACTCCATTTTTTTTTTAACTTCACACTGCTTTGTCACTTCAACATATTATAATTTCCAGAGTGTGGAGGCCTAACATTGCTTTCATCTAATATCCTCTGTCTTCCTGGGAGAGCTCAGCATGTAGAAGGCATATGAACCGAGAACAGTCCTCTAGCAACTGCTCCTCCATGAAGCTGTTATCCACAACAGAACCAAGCAGAGGAAACAAGTTTGCAAGATCACACCAACATCCCATTTCCCAGTCAGGCCTTTGTGGTTTCAAAAAGCTACAAATTCTGCCCACAGCAAAAGACTATATATCCTGTTTTCTGTTCTACTATGACCTTATAAGAGTAGTTTATTCCCCAATTCCAGTATCTGTCAGGCCCTTATTCCAGTGATCAAAGGGAAAAGCCAAATATTCTCTCTTGTACCCTTTTATATGTGGATTCCTATTGTCAATGTAAAAATGTCAAAACCTGCAAAGAATATTTATAAGAATTTATTGGAGCCAAACTGATGACAATTGCCAGGGAGCAATACCTCAAGTGCTCCCCAGAGAAACCATTTTTTCAATTTCTTATATGCATTTGAAATTAAGGAAGGAATATAAAGAAGATTACATGAAAGTAGGAGAAAGCAAGGTGAAAATAGGATTTCAGGATCCTTAAGATTACACTCTCTTAAGGGTGATGTGGTCATGCATTAGAAGGTGGGGTCAGTCTAAAAGGGTGCATTTCAAAGGTGTGTTAACCTAGATGCACAGAAACAATGGACAGGGTTCACTTAAGTCAAGATAGTCCTTTTAGTAAAGAGTTATAGGCCTGGGGTGTCACTATCCACTAAGACCTGCCCAGTTAGGGATTTATGATCAGATCACATTGGGAGGTTACTTTCCGTATTTTCCACACTATCAAAATAATACCTAACTCCTTAGATACACTTCAACTTGACTGCTCCTTTACTTTCATCTTTTCCCCTGGTCTTATGAATTCATGTTTCTAGGCCATCAAACACTTATTCATTAATCTATCTTTATAGGAACTTGGCTCTACTTTTAATTCTATAATTTTCTTCATGAACCCTCACTAAAAAAAAGAGAATGAGAAAAAGCCAATACATGCCTTTTACTTTTTCCTCATTGACAATTCTATTCTATTGTTCCAAATAATTTCAAAAAACCTCTCATGTTTATCATTACCATATGTTTTTTTTGTTTGTTTGGTTTTAACTGAACTGGGGGCCTCACCGCATTCGGGAAACACACCCCAGTTCAGCATGTGGGTCCACCTGGGCCGGAGCCGGGATTCGATCCTCGGGTCCTTGGGGCTTCAAAGCGAGCGCTTAATCCGCTGAGCCATCCCGGCTTCCCATCCGTATGGTTTTAACTGCCACTCTATACACCTAAAACCCAATAACCAACTACATATAATGCTATGAATAACCTGCTAGATTCTTAAAGATTTATGACAGTTTATTTAATTATTTTGTATATAAATATTTAATTCCTATATGTGCTCTGTTTTTCTAAGATAAATTAAATTTATATTATGGACAAGATTGCTTTAAAAAAATTAACTTGTGCAGGAGTTAACACACATCTCTTTTGCTATCTGACCTAATGCCTTATTTCATTTCTATCAACTCATTGCAAACATTCATCTCTAACTTTAACCCTACAGTTCATTCTATTCCTAACATTTACCTTCTCCTGGAAGTGAGACCAGATCTAGGTAGTAATCATTTAAGAGTGGGATTTGTCATACATCAGGAATGGAACAGAGGTCCAAGAATTGAATCACAGTGATAGGGTGGAGATCAACACTGGGTAACTATCAGGTTTAGCTTGAGACTTACAGATTTGTTGGGGTCACATAAGGAGTTAACAATAGGGAAGAGCTGAGGCTCAGTACTAGAATATACATCTAGAAAAAAGTGTTGAGTTTATTACTTGCTAATACACGAAACTATGAAATTTATTTATTTTTTCTGATCATGAAATCCCCCAAATCTTAAAATGGTCTTCTCAAAACTTTCTACATGAAATCCTTATTCATTTTCTTCTACCGTACCAACATTTCTATCTCCCTGGTCTCTAAGAGAAGTCTAATGACCATTTTCTTCAATTTGACTTTTAAGCTCTGAACATTGCTGGAAAAAATGTGAATCTAAAATTAACTATGTCTACTACACATCTATACATCCTGACCCACTTCAGCAGAGCCTGTCGCTCACAAAACCTCTGATTTGACTTCACATGAATCCTCCTTGTCACATTACCATTCAATGTTTTCTCCAGTATTTTTTAACATCCTTGAGCTACAAAGCCATGCTCCTCCTACCCTTTGTTCTATACCCACTTCTTTATTGAGATCAGAATTAGCTTCTCTGAGCTTCTTCAACTTTCCTTCTCTCCATGTCTGACATTCTTTTTAACTCATTCAGATGTCCATCCTTTTCGCTTCAAAGGATATTTTCACCATTTCCAATATTAGATCTTTATTTGTACACTTACCACCATCTCTTCTCCCCCACCCCAATTAATTTTCACCTTCAGTCACATTTTCACTGATTTCTTTTCGATTCACAAACATAAAAGAGATAAGCAATTTTATTGAAAAGTGTGACTGTGTGTGTGTTTATGGCCAAATTATTATATTTCCTGTTTCTTAACTATCATTTCTTTGTGGACCACAGTGATAGTTTATGAATAGCATAAAAGCACATCTTATTCCCAGATAGGTGATGTTTTTGCATTGAAATTTCCAGCTCTTATAACTGTAGAGTGTGGGTGTGTCAGCACTGGGTGGCAGTTTTTTGGTTCTGCTCTTTACTCCTTGGTCACCTATCTGAGCTGAACACTGGGGTCAGACATTAGATAGTAGGAAGTAAAATCTCACTTGGTAGAGAATTTGAACCTACTCCAAAAGTTTGAGGGTAAGGTTATGGTTTTCTCTGAGATCTAAGCAGTGGTCAGGATAAGCCATGTTCAGTTGCTGGGCTGAAGTTTTATCACAAGCTTTTTGCAATTTTCAAGGGAGTTGGGGCTGATTAAAAATTTTTTAAACTAATCTATGATTTAAACAAATGTGGTTTTAGCTATATTAATTGATATTTTCTCTACAGTATTTTGAAGACATCGTAATCCTTAACAGTTTTGCTGAACTAGGGACACACAAATAGACTATAAGAAGTAAGGACCTAAAAAAATCAAGAAAACCAAGATTTTGAAAAATATTCTAGATCTATGCAGAATCCATTTTATGGTTCAAATATTTTCAAGAATAGGTATTGTGCTTTTACATACACTTAATTTAAACAGTCATAAAATGCTGAAATTACCTATGATACTGATTTGTATTCTAACACTAGAACGAAAACAAAATTATTTTCCTTTCTTTCACAAGAGCAAAGGGTTTCAGAATTAAGTTTGTCTTCAAGCAGCAGCAAAAGCTTGCTGACAAGATATTTTGGAACAACTTGCTATTAGGAAGGAAGTATGAGTGGGAGGATGAGAACTAGCTCATGCCCATATGACACATACAAGTTGTGAATTTGTTAGAAGTCCATGATGTAGAACATAAAAGGGTGTAACAATTTATCTCAGTGTCATAAAGAACTTTAATCTTTTGTTTTTACGGCTCTATCCTGAATTAGATTTTTCTTTCTCTCTCTTTTTTGTTCTCATTTACCTCATCAGGTCAAACTCATATGATGATAGTTATAAACCCTCATTACAGTTTATAACCTTATGAGAAATTGTAGAACCTGTCGAAATATCTTGAACAAAGTGTATGGACTTTTGTGTTGAAGCCACTTGCCCTTGTTACTCTGGGTACATAACAAAATCATCGCTGCATGAGAAACATCATTAGTGAATTTTGTCCTCTTTTTCATATAATAGTAATTTATACTTTTAGAGTTACTTTATCTAAAACTGTCACAATGGTTTTATATGCTAGCTTCTCTGCACCCCACAGAATTGGTAGTAAAGTGAAAAAAAAAAAGCTGTCAAATTATTATCCTAGAATACAAGATAATCAAGTGATTTATTTCCAACAATATAGTACACAGAAATTGGGAAACTCTACAGTAAATTATTCAGCAATTATTGACTGTCTGTAATTTTCAATACTCTTTGATGGGTGCTTGAGGAATTCACAGATAGAAATCATGGTATCCTGCTCCTGAGGACTTTCGAGTTTACTTTGTACCAAAATAATCTATAATCTCATTTTTGCCTTAGCTATAGCTCCTACATGTATAATTCCTTATATCCTTTAGCAAACAAATTCTTTTCTTTATATCCTCCTAATACTCTGAATCCCTTATGGAACAAAATTTTGTCAGTCTCGTATAGTAGTCATATATTTGCTTATATAAATCATTTGAGTAGCTTAGAAGATTTTGGGGCCTTTGAAGGCAGGAACAATACCTTATATAACTTTGTATCTTCTAAATATATTGCTTAGTACACTAACCTTTGTAATATAATATGAAATCACTTATACCAGCATCACAAGGCAGTTTATAGTGGATGCCAGGATAGCTCAGCAGGTTTAGCGCTCACTTTGCAGTCCCAGGGTTCGAGGATTGGATCCCAGCCCCAGCCTGTTTGAACCCATTTGCTGAACTGGGATGTGCCCCCAGTTCAATTCTTACCAGGGCCCATGCAGGAGGCCCCCAGCCCCGTGCCTGCCCTGGTCAGCCCTGAGCCCACCTGTGGAGTGAAAACTATATTGAAAACTAATAACATACAACTATGGAGTCTGCTCTGGGCCCTCCTCCTTCTCTCTGTCTTAGTCAAAACAAACAAACAAAAAACAACAAGGCAGTTTACAGGGAATACCAGCTGCATAGTACAGTTAATAAAGAGTTATGGGAAAAAGGGGAAGTCAACTTACAGTTTGAGGACATGTAAAATTGCTTAAGAAGGGGTAATATTCAAATTATAGATGGATTGACACGCTTTTATTAGTAACATAAAGATATTTACTTTTCTAAGTTTTAATTTTATTGCTTAATTAACCAACAGAAAAAAGAATCATTATGGGATGCCGGGATAGCTCAATATATTGAACACTTGCCTTGCAACCATAAGGTTTGGGGATCGAATCCTGGCCCCACCCCATGCAAACCCCTATGCCGAACTGTGCCGCAACTGGTAACCACCAGGATGATGGTGAATTTCTCACCTCCCATGCGGAGGCCCCCAGTTTGGTTCCTGCCTCCTGCGGCCCCACATCTACTTGTGTGGAATGAAACTATGTCATAACTAATGGTGTACAACTATGGAGACT
The DNA here is from genome assembly GCA_004027555.1 of Craseonycteris thonglongyai. Lineage (NCBI taxonomy): Eukaryota > Metazoa > Chordata > Mammalia > Chiroptera > Craseonycteridae > Craseonycteris > Craseonycteris thonglongyai. Next base: position 9,174 of record PVKE010014260.1, read on the forward strand.
GCTCTGGGACCTCCCTCTTTCTCTCTCTCACTTTCTCTCTCTCATCTTCTCTCAAAAACAATATAATTAAAAGGAAAAAAAAAGAAAAAAAACCCAACATTCACAATCTGTGTGTTACGTATTTATATGGATTATAAAATTAGTACGTATTTCAATTAAATAGTGCATATTTCAGTTATATGTTTATTCCATCTCAACACTAAGTAGAATAAAATGAGTATTTTATTTTATTTTATTTTTTGTGATTTGGTGGATTATGAATTCAGGCAGGGCATAGCATGGCTTATCTCCTTTGCAATATGTCTGGGCCTCAACTGGGGTGGTTCAGACATCTGAAGATGGTTGAAAAGGTCTGCCTAGGGCCTTGGTTCTGTCTGTCAGTAGGATTCCTTGATTTTTCTTTACATTGTTCCTGTAGGCACTGGCACCTGGGCCAGGATGCCTGGCACAGCTGGCAGATTGCTGGTTAACTCTTTGCCCTCAGACTCTCTATGTAGCTAGCTTGGATATCCTTATATCAAGATGGTCTTAGGGGATGTATGGTACCGGTATCAGGAAAACTTCTGTGGACATTTCCATTCAAAGGGAAAGAATGCGGGTAAGTAACATAGGCACTGGTCAGTATCAGTTCTGAAACTCGGCCAGAACAAAAATGCCAGTTCCTTAGTTGTGTACCCCAGGAGCTTTACTCCGTGGTTTTAAAATCTACCCTCCTGTCTATTGGCTCCACACTATGAATTATCCTTCCCTTTCCATAGGAAATGGCCCATGTTCACAGCTGTTTAATTTCTCAGCCTGCTTTCTGCCCACAGAAGGCTTGAGACCGCGAGATATTTTTACTTTGAAATGACCTTTTTTCATATAATAAACTTTTTCAGTGCTTCCACCAATATAATTATCCTGAAAACATTATGTCTTTCTCAGGAATATTACAGATGTTTACTCCATTAGACAAAAGCATATCCACAAATATTTTTTAAACAGGTCACTCTTTATCTTGGGCTGAGAGTCAGGGTGCCTGCCACAGTACAATACTCTTAACAATTTATTAATACCTTCTAGTAAAGAAGGTCTAAGAGGAAAGCTTACAAATTTTTTTTCTTTTTGTCTAGTGGAGTGGGTCTGTGAGGACTCTTGGCCTTGACTCCATCTTTGAACTGAGATGATATATTACTAGTAGGTGCCTGGATTGATCGTTACACTGAGACCATTTCTTACTTTGTGAACCTTATTCTAGGTGCTCCACTGTCCTTGACCCTTTACAGTCCCTCTAAATTTTACCAAAAATACTAAATCGTTTCTCTATAATTATCTTTCTTTTCTTATATTTTGCCCTATGTACTTAAAATAAGCCAGTTAACACTTTTTAAAACTTTTTCCTTTAGCCAGATCAATGAATTTCTTAGATACTTTTTGTATTTTCCACATTATCACAGTTAAGGCTAACATTTCTGCCAAGGCATAAATTTAGCCCCCTTTCCTCCAGTTTCCAATAATAATTTCTATATTGTCCCTCAAGTCTTTACTAACAGATTCCTTAGGGTCCTTGCAATGTTTTTGGCCACCGGTCTCAAAGTTCATACCACAATGTGTTTTCGTTGTTTTTGTTTGTTTGTTTTTGAAAGAGTAACCCAGTTCTGGTTCTAATAAATGTATCAGTCAGTATTCAGTCAGGGATCCAGATGTACTATGTGTATTAGGGAAAAAAAAAAAAGATTATAGACATTAGAATCCCACAATTGTGAGAGGAGCTGGGCATACAAAATTTCAAATAAGGCAATCATAATACCAGGAAAAATGTAATAACTAGCCATCCATGACAGGTGAATGAGTTGGTTCTTGCATGGAAACCTGGAAGTTATGCACATCCAGCTACAGAAAAGAAGTCATAAAGGGAGGCAGCAGTAGAAATCCTGGGGAGGGTGTTGGCTTTCCGTAACTATTGTCTCTTGTGAGTTCATAGCAAAGCCTTTGGTGGTGAGCCTGGGGCTAATGTTAGCCAGCAGATCTGTCATTCATGAAGGAGAGCCAAACACAGAGAGGGGAAGTGAGAGAAAAAGCTGGAAACCACCTCCACATCTATACCTGTCTCCCATTGCCTTTGACTGATGATGACCATTAGGGTTTAATGACTCTGCTTTGAATCTTCCTTCCAGAACACACACATCATTTTTGTTCAGCTAAACAGGAACCACTCAGGGAAGGGGCATTTCTCAGCTTAACAAAGTTGACAATAAAAGTACATAACTATAGTCATTGAAGAAATGTGAAAATTACAAAAATATAGAAAGAAATAGAATACATATTACCCATATGCTCAGGACTAAGAGGACAATGCTGTTACAGAAACAGATTCTTACCTTGTTTCTCAAATACTTTATTATAGAGGACTTAGCATTAGCAATTTGCTTACGAACTATAATGCTGTGATTAAGGGCCCAGGTTTAGGTCGCTTAGATAGATTTATTATTTATTTATTTAAGATTTATTTTATTGTTTTTGATAGAGAAAGACAGAGAGAGGGAGGAGGGCTCAGAGCGGTCTCCTTAGTTGCATGGCACCAGTTTTTGACATGGTTTCATTCCACACAGGTAGGCAGGGGGCCGCACTGGGTGGGAACCAAGCCATGGGCCTCCTGTATGGGAGGCACACTCCTGCATGCTGGAGGCTGAACCAGGGGCCTCCAACATGGGAAGCTCGTCCTGATGAGAACCAAACTAGGGCCACATCCTAGTTCAGCATGTGGGTCAGCATGGGCCTGGGCTGAAATTTGATCCTCAGACCCCAGGGCTGCAAAGTGAGCACTTAACCTGCTGAGCCATCCTGGCATTTCCTAGATTTAAATACTACAGTTGTTAAGAATAACTCTATGACCTTTGGTATAATAATGAACATCTCTTCCTTCCATTTACTTTCCCTAAAATGAAGATGAAAAATAGAAGCTACCTTTGGTAGATAGACTATGATCTTCCCATGGAATCCACATCCTAATCTCCAGAACCTATGAATATGTTAGATTTTGTGGTAAAGGGGAATTGAGATTGAAGGTAGTATTAAGTTTGCTAATCAGCTGACTGTGAGCTGGGAAGTTTATCCTGGGAAGTTTAGTAATATCCAGGCAGACTCAATATAACCACGAGGGTTCTTATAAGTAGAAGAGGCAGGAGACAAAGAACCAGAAATGTGGCAGTGTGAGAAGTACTCAGACTAACCTTCTTGGTTTGAAGGTGGAAACAGTGCCACAAGATGAGAAATGAAGGCTAGAAAGGATATAGAAAAGGGAAGAAAACAAACCATCTTCTAAAGTCTCAGGGGGAAGCCTGAATGGCTCAGTGGGTTAGGCGCTCACTTTGCAGCTCTGGGGACTGAGGATCAAATCCAGGCCCGGTCTGTGCAAACCCACATGCTGAACTGGGGAGTGCCCCCAGTTCAGTTCTCACTGGGGCAAGACCCCGGCTTAGTTCCTGCCCTGTGCAGCCCCGCCTACCTATGGAATGAAACTATGTGGAAAAACCAATGATGTGCAACTACAGAGACTGCTTTGGGCCCTCCCCCTTCTCTCTGTCTCTGTCTCTGTATCGCTCTCTCTCTCTGTCAAAAACAGTAAAAATAAATCTTTAAAATCTTAGAAAGGAACACAGCCCGCCAACACCATGAGTTCAGACCACTGAGAGCCATTTTGGATTTTTGACATCCAGAACTGTAGAAGAAACTTGTGTTGTTTTAAACCACTAAGCTTATAGTAATTTGTTACAGCAATGACAGGAAATTAATACAGTATACTATTTCACAAGATTGTTGAGGGTTAAATGAGATGATACATGTAATCATGACTAAAATAGGACCTAGCACCTGGTAACTGTTCAATCGATGTGATTATTTGCTATAAAAATTATAATTATCCCATTGATGTATAGATAAATAAAATACCTTCCTTGTGGTTGGATAGTTAATTTGTATTCAATTTCCTATTATTGGAAAATTCTTCAGTAAAAATCTACATGAAAACTTTGTCTGTCTATATACTAATTATAGACTCAGTGGCTAATACAATGTCAGACACATAGTAGAATCTCTACAATATTCCTTAAATAGATAAATGTATAAATGATCAACATATTAGTGCCCATATATTTTTTTCACATTTGTCTTTTGTCTGTAGGCTAGATTGCCAGAAATGGAATTACTGGATCAAAATGAGCTGAACATTTTAATGCTCTTTATACCTACTGCCAAATGGATTTTCAGAAAGGTTACACCAATTTACACTCCCACAGCATTGTATGAATGTGATTTTGTCATCCTACCCATGCTAACATTGAGTATCTTACATTTTAAAATCTCTGACAAGTTTTTTTTGCCTATTTTTATCATTTCTTTAATTGTATTTTTTTATTATTATTTGTAATGTGAAAAACTCATTAATGGTAATTTTATTTATTATTAGTCATTTTTGTAATTTCTATTGTGAATTCTCTGATGATTATTTTTAGATTACAAATGATTTTAACCATAAGAAAAGTATAGAAAAATAATGAGCCTTCTTGAACCCATTGGCAAAATTTGACAAATGTTAGTAATTTTACAATATTAGCTTCATTTATTGATTTATTTATATTTGAAAGGAAATGATCTTGCTGTTAGTAATGTTTTTTCTTTTTCTTTTTTCCTCCCTCTCTCCCCAAGCAGTATTTCTCTTCTGCATGTTTTTATTTATGTTTTTGTACTTTTATGTGTTCCCACACAACACATGTGCAAACAGAATTAGTATTTGTGATATTTTTCCTTAAATTATTTATTTTTCTTTGCCAGCATGTTAGTATTTTTCGTATTAACCAAGGAGTTCTCTGTGTCATAAAATTTCAATGTTTTGCTTGTCATATTTGTAGTACACGTTTTCCCAGTTAGTCATTTTAATTATATTTATTTTTAAATTGATTTTCAACTGATTACATTTATTTGAAAATCAGCTACTTCAATTGATTTTTGTATTGTATAAAATTAGCACTACAATTACATGATTTTTATTTATATATTTTATTTAATTTGATGGCAAATCATCATGGTAGTAATTATTAACACTACCTGATTTTCTTAGAATGAACTGCCATAAATATAGACAGATAGCAACTATTAACGTCTATGTTATCGCTATATTTTAAGGTGGCACTTGCAGAAGTTAAAATCTCTAAAAGTCTTATATCTTAATTCCTTCTTTTTACAATATTAGCTTATAGTGGAGGCTTACATGATAGTGGTTCATTAATTAAAATTTAGCAAAAGAAAAAAATTCAGAGACCATCTAACATTCATCAAATTTCAAATAATACTTAGAGAATACATTACTGAGCTATTAAAAGTATAAGAGTAAAAGATGTGGCTTTCCATTGTAGACTTCCTTGCTCTTAATGGAAAGGTATTAAAATTCATTCAACATTGTTTAAAGATGTGATACTTTTATGAAAAATCAAAATAAATTTAAATGAATAAATATAAGGTATAATGAAATGGCTTAATAGTATACACAGGCAAGAAATTATAAAAGGAATTGTATTCAGGACTTGAGACTTAAGGGAAAAAAAAAACCTTATCTTAAAATGTCAGACAAATTATTGCATAATTTGTCAATACTTCCACTAAACCTATAACATCTAATCAATGGGTAAAAATCTGGCAACCACCTTCCCTTAAGTTTTCTTCAGATGCGAACTACAAAAAAAGATACAAAAGAGAGGCAAAAATGAGCCAGTACTCTTTTGTGGATACTGCGAAGGAAAAAAAAGAAAAAGATTTTTCCTTAACCCAGAAAATATATACAAATATGACCATTTTTTCATAATTTTAAAAATCTCTCATTGGAAAGTGTCTTTAATGTGAAATAACTGTGTTTATGTATGTTCAGAAATCAGCAGACCGAGTTACACAGTATATATTTTCATTTTTTAAAATAGCAGTAACCTGATATGAAAATATTAAAAAATTTTGACTAGATGTACACAAAACAATAAAAAAATTACTACACTTAATGTCATTGATTTGACCAGAGATAAATAAGAGCAAAGTAAAAATTAAAGGATTAAACAGCTAGTAATTAGGTTTAGCTGATATGACTACAGAGTGATACTTCATTGAAATATTATGTGAACTGTTAATATATTTAACTAAAGCAAATAACCAGGCAAAAATTAAGTTTATATTTGTCAAGAAAATGATAAATACAAGAAATTAAGATGTTTGTTTTGGTGAGTCTGTTAAGAAAATGCAGTCACTTCACCTACCCTCTCTGAGTTGACGTCAGCACTCTTCAGCGTCCTCTGCCAGCTCTGTTGGAAACTGACAAAGGAGCGTCAGTGAAGATTAAACTTAGATGCTATTGCTTTCCTTCAGAAATGACTTATCAACTTAAAATAACAGGCAAATGAAATCGACAAGTTGTTTTCTACATTGAAGATCCTACGAGTTACAAAAATGATAATAATTTGCCTTTACTTTTATATTCTTGTAAATAAGAGAGGTCACAAATTTCAACAATAAGTAGTATTTTGCAAAATAGTTTTAGGAATGAAAACATTAGAAGGGAGGCTATTTGTAAACTAAAACTTCTAATCCTATGTAAGTGTGTATTGGCAGTGGGATAGCCAGACCTGCATTTCAAAAATTTCCTACTGTTATTCAAAAGTTTTCCACTGTTTTATTAGTATTTATTTATTTACATATTTTTCTGTCAGGATTAAAGTATATGGCAGGCTATCTTTAGTAACCTGACCTAATAGTCTCTTTTATCCACTTCTTCCCAAAAGCCTACCCTAAGGGAAGGAACCTTTCTCAAGTGCCCTGGGAAGAAATCTCCTTGGGAAATTCTTCACAAGGCTATTTAGAGTACACTTGATGACTGAAATAGTTTTGGAGGAGATGCCTTGGCTTTTCTTGAGGGAGGCAGTGTCTGGACTTCCCTTGCCATATTCTTCTGTGGATAGTTCTTTGCTTTCTCTGGTCTTTAGTCTGATAGAACTTTATTCATCATTATGCACACGCACACACACACATAAATTTATATTTACAGAAGAGATTTTACATTAAATACTCATTTACAGTACAAGTGTGGAATAAAGGGACAAAAATAAAGAAAAGAGATATGATTAGAACATGTAAGAAATGTATACTTCTAGGTCCTGCCAACTAGAAACCGCGGTGAATACTAGGGAAGGCCTCAATGACACTTTTTGCTAGTAGCTCTTGAATTATAAAAAGATAAAGACATTTTAATCAATATATATTTTGGGTGAGATCATACCTATTTGTCAGAGATTGTAAAGTAAGGAGAGTCTGAATTATTACACATATAAGTATCTTATTTATTTCTAAATAATTTTTTGTCTTTAACTCATTAGGAAATAAACTTCCCTAAGAATAATATGGTTATTAAGATACTGACTTAATTTCCAAGGTGAGGAATTTGTTCATTTTATCTCTTTTCCAGTTCCATAGGTAGCATTTCTTCCATGGGCAGTCATTTGTGCTGTGACAGCCATGATCTTTTAAAAAATAAGCTTACATTTTTAAAACAAAATTTTAAATAAATTGGATCTCTCCTAAAGCTTTCCACAGACATTCAGTTGTCCAGGTCTTGCAACTAATCATGAAAATAGCATGTAGAAAATGAATAAAGTGCATAGACGAATGTGGAAACTTTTACTACCTATTCTATACTAACTTCACTTTTAGCACTGATGATGGGAAATAGCTTGTTGATTGAGACTGATAATATCCAATCCAGGTATTTCTACCGGATAGACAAAGATCCTCCAAGTCAGGTATTATCCACATAAAGAAAAGTAGAGGCTCAAACGACAAGCTCAGCTTCTGACTAATTGCCACAATAATACAATGTGTGGCTTTGCTGCTAGAGAGCTAAATTGGCACGCTGTACCTTCTTGTTGGAATTAAAAGATGGCTGGGGGGGGAATACAAGAATACTCTTTTTAAAAAAAGTTAGGAGGTAATCTCGTTATAAGTTTTCCAAACTTCGCTACTGAATGTTTGTTCCAAACTTTATTTAAATAGCATGTTACAGCGATACCTCATTTACATGGTATGTCAAAGAGTTATAATTTCCACATTTCTAGACTCCCAGGTCCAAGACAGCATTGCATAATGAAGGGGAGAGAGGCAAGATTCCTAAGAACGAATTTCAGTGTAAATAATAGTTATTCTATCAACCTTCCAAGGACAATGAGGAATCTATGATGCATTGTTTATTATATACTCAATGTTTTTTTTTATCCTCTATCGATTTAGGCATTTTCAGTAAACATGAAAAGGAGATTCATTATACTGTGGAGTATTTTTTTCCTAAATTATGTTACTTTTTTGTGTGCTTTTGCGTTTGCGTTCTATCACAAAATTTATCTAAGCATAGAAATGGTTGTTTCTCATTGGGGAGTTTATCTGCCAAAACGCTATTGCTATAGGAAATGTATGTCACATTGGATTATCATTTGGCACTATCAAGCCTGAACAGTGTGAGCTTTAAACTTGGTTTAAAAAAAATCTAATTAGTATCAAATGAAAAAGAAGATCCCTAAAGATATTTCTTTCTTACTTTCCCTAATATAAAAGGTGGTTTGTGAAAAAATTGTTAATCTATAATATAATCATTTTGGCTACTTAAAATCAAATTTGATGGTTTCAGAACATATTCTTAATAATAGGCAAATTTCTTTAAAACAAACTTAAAATAGAGAGGGGAAAAATGAAATGAATAGAAAATACTTCTAGTGAAAAGTAGCTGTTAGGTCATTAGTGAATGAAAATATTATAAAACTAAAGCATTTGTAACTGTAGTGAGAATATTCAGACAGATTGAGTGTTTTTATTTATTCAAACAATAATAATTTATTGAGCAACTACTAAGTGTCAGGTACTGTGTTAATAAAGGAAATACAAAAAGTCTATGAAGACTCTGCAAAGACTATACAAAAGACTATTGTTACCCTGCCCACTTTATGATCTAATCTGCAAACAGATAAAAAAAACTATTTGTAATCTTTGATAAATTTTAGTAGGAATGTGTATATATATATCTTTATTTCTGTATAAACATACACGTATTTGCACACACATATGTTGATACATTATGTATATACTTATACACACATATTTGTGCATATACACGAGTGAAAGGATGAGACAAAAATACAGAGCATGCTTCTCTTTGGAGTTTGAAACACCTGAATGTTACTTGAACCTTGCTGAATCTCAAGTTTCTCATCTATAAATGGGATTGACAATACCCACTTCAGAGGATTACTGAAAGCTTTAAAAGACATAAGAGATGAAAAGCAATTAGCTCATTGTCTGCCATATAAAAGCAATGAGACCCTCAGTCATTATTATTTTAATTTTTTTATTATTTTGAGAGACTTATTAAAGGAAGCAGTGTATAAGCAGACATTGAGAGATGAGAATATAAAGGAGTACTTTCAAACAAAGGAAGTCAAATGAGGATAGTATTTTGTAAGTAAAGAAGTAGGAAGTCATCCAAGAACAGGCATGAAGTTCTACCACCATCAAATAGTAGATGCCAGTTTACTACTTCATCTGAAATAAAAAAAAATTATAAGAGCAAAAATGGGTTTTCAAAAAATTAGTGTTTACATTGAAATAAAAATATCAGCTTAGATCTATTTAAAATACACTACAGAAATTAAAATATAATTAGTGAGGAAGACACATTATTTACTCAGAAAAGTTTACTGAAGGTAAGTAAACAATAAAATTTAAAGTACTATCCATTATTTAGATTTATTTTTGTAATTAAAAATATATTGGTTTTAAGTAGATGATAGAAGCAATTTATACATATGTACTCTACCTTTCTATACTAGTATCTCCTCACTTATTAATATCCTTCTTTTTCATAACACATCTTATACTTTGAGGTGATTTCTTTCAGATACCGAGAGAGATGACACTTTACATTTAAATTGGGAGTCTTTCTGATATGAAATTTTACCTATACATTATCTTGAAGATATGAGTTTAGATTGGGTCATTCTGGATAATTTCTATGAAAGTATTTCATAAAGTGAACTTTGATGGATTATAAATGCTTTGGGCCTGACATCTGGGGCTGGTATTTTGAGAATATCAGACTTCTGTAAACACACATACACATACACATGTGTAACTACTCTGTCATAGACAAAATTAGGCAGGAGATGTTTTTTACATATATAATATAAAATAGAAATTGATAAATAGAAAAATGGATGATAGATTAGAAAAAGAGATAGAAATGAAAATCCGTTTTGCACAAGCTGTTCATTCATGAGCCCTGACTACTTAGGATCTTCTGAGTGTTGGGATAAATGGACATCACTTCCTTTCTCATACATTGTTTGTCTTCTACTCATTGAGTCAAAATGAGCTAATAGCTTTCTGGAATTTTATGAGAGTAGACTTATATTGGCTTTCTTCCTGGAGTTGTGCCCACCATAGCTCTCCATGTTCAATTTTTGCCCTTTTTATGAGGACCATCTCAAATGCCAGCCCGGCCACAGTCTTTCCTGATGCTTCAGACATTTTTAGATTCTTGTAAATTCCTACAAAATTTTGTTTGTACATCGTGAATGATGTGATTTGTCATGGTTTTTTTTTTCGTTCTTTCTTTTTATTTTTGGTGTGGGAGTTATTCCTTCCCTTACTAGAAATTCTCTGAGGGAAAAGCTAGCGCATAATAGGCTCTTGATAAATATTTCTTGAGTCATATTGAATTGAGTTTGTGGAACAATTATAAGTTTATTTGTATAACAGAATCTTTCTAAAAGCCCACCTATCTGTTCTATTAATAGTAATTATGTATTATCTTCCTAATTCTACTTATATGTGTATAGATATAAACTCATTCCATCATGTGTTAGAATGACTAACTTCTCATTAGTTTAGCTGAGTATAAATATGTCATTCATCAGAAGCATTATGATAAACCTTTCCTACTAAAAAGCATTGGGCACTATTCAGTTGCAGTCTATTGCAACTGTCACATTTTGAATGGTTTAATGATAGGAATTGACAGATCCTTCAAGTATTTTTCATCAGCTTATTTTTATTTTTTGAGGTAGAAATACTAAATAATATGCAAATCAATGTATAATCAATTTAAATATTACCATCATCATTGTGATCCAACGAAGTGTGTAATACTTTAAAACATAATAGCGGCATGGTGAAGGGTTAAAACAATTTCATTGATTTTTATTTCTAGCTCTTAATGCATCAGTGGTCTTTTTCCTTTCAAGAGTCAATTTCCTTTACGGCTCTTGGTCATTCAGGAGATATGTTTTCTATCATAGTTATGCTATCACTAATAATTAGAATATATTATATGTGAGTATCCTGATGATTAGCTACAATGATATCTCCAGAGTCATTGTCAATGGAACCAGCATTTGTGGAAAAATGCCTTATCCTTTTGCTTTCCAAAAGTAATTTTCGGTACCCTTATTTGATTAAGTGTCCATGTTTCATTCAAACAGAAGTCTATCCTGAAATTCTGGTCCATTACATAATTCTAAGAAGCTGGAAGAAAAGCATTTGCATCATTTCTGTTCCCAGATCTGTTCAATATATACTCCCAGTCTGTCATGCCTGAAATTAATTTTTTACAATCTGGATCTTTACTATATGCTAAAAATTCAGTACAAAAAAGGACCTCCTTCTGCAGAGAATATGTAAGCCAGAACATCATGTTCCATCTTTATGATAAAACACATAGTTCCTATCAAAAGGCAAATTTTTGTTTCAAAATGTTTGAAAAGAATAAGTTTTTAAAAGATTTCAAATAGCTACTTTTATAAAAATGAAAGGCTTCCTATCAGAAATATATTTCAGCCTGGATGATATACTTCGTGTGTAAACTGAACAACTTTTTATTTATTTCAAGCTATTTTCCTTTCTGTATTTCATGCTTCTGAGGCTGGAAAACAAAAGCAAATAATTCTGAAAACAGTTTCTCTCAAAACACATTCAAGTGTATGACTGCTAAAAATGCATACTAATTGTTAATATCTATGAAGCAAATAATAGTAGTATACCATTATGTCTCTTCAGTCAAGAAGCTTATCACACTCACATCTTAAAATTTTGTTTTCCAAGAACTATAAAATCACTTCTCTGATTTTCCAAACAAATAGCCCTAAAAAAAAATTTCAAATGCTAGAAAAAGAAAATATGGTAACATTAAAGACAAAACAAAGGGGAGCTGGAACAGCTCGATGGGGTTAAGCACTCACCTTGCAGCCCCCGGCCCCGAGGATCAAGTCCTGGCCCTGGCCCATATGCTGAAATGGGGTGTGGCCCCCAATTTGGTTCTTGCTGGGGCAAGCTTTTCGTGTGGGAGGCCTCCAGTTTGGCCCTCAGCTCTCGAGGGTGTGCCTGCCATGCAGAAGGCCCCTAGCCAGGTTCCCGCCCCGAACGACCCCCTGCCCACCTATGTAGAACAAAACCACATAGAAAAATGATGATGAACAACTATGGAGACTCGTCTGGGCCTTCCCCCTTCTCTCTGTCTCTCTCTGTCTCTCTCTCTCAAAAACAATAAAATAAAAAAAACAACAACAACGAAACAACAAAAAAAACCATTTGTATGATCTTAGAAAAAGTACTTATCTCGGAGAGTGTGCTAATTTTTCTGCTGGATGGAGATTGGCAAATAAGAAGATTTAGTGATATAATGCATCTAATGGTCATAACATGGGACCTGGATTAGGTTCTTCTCTTATTTTTCCTCCTTCTCCTTTGCCTCCCTTTCACTTTTGTTCTCTCTTTTTCTTCTCTTCCTCTGATTTTCCTTTCTCCTTTCTTCATTCTTCTTTACTTTCATAATTAAACATTTTTGAGGTTTTAGATTTATATAGAATTTGACTTGGTTTCAGGATTCAAACAGACCTATATCACACTGATTCCATTCTTCTTCCCAACTTATTAATTTACTCTAGAGGCTCTGTTAATTTTTTTTTTTTGCATACATAGTGAATTTGTCACAAACTGATTATAAAAATAATACAACTTTCTACTTTTTTTTTATAAATACTGTATTTCTAAAAATATTTCTCTCATGCTTTTTGAGAGAAATGTATTACTTAGTGCATGAATGTTTGGCCTTTCTACTTTTTCAAGAATAAATATTGTAATAAATACACATAACAGACTTCTTTAGTTCATCTAGTGTTTTTATGCATTTGCTTCTAATTTGCTTGATGATAATACTAATATTCATATGATTTCTTTATACATTTATTAATAAATATTTGTCATTATTTAATTTTAGCTTTCTGGATTCATTTTGTTTGAGGTCTTATTTTTTTATATGTAGCTAACATTTCTTTCTAACTCAATTTTGTATTTTATATTTTATTATTTGAACTTTATTCCGTTCATCTTTATATAAGATTTGTTTTTTGTCATCCGGTATATATTTTCAGCAGTTAGACTTAACTGATTCTTCCTTTTCTCTCATAGCCTTGATTTTTGCATTCTATTGACTAATCTAATGCACTACATAACTATTCTTATTCCACAACCATGTATATTGGTCTAGACTTGTATGGAGTATAAAGAATACTGTACTTTTTTTTCACAATCTCTCTCACTGTTCTGTTTAAAATTTTCAATCATTTTATCTGTATATTTGATTTTTTTTTTCTGTATTTTGATACTGTTGCTATCCCCACTAGTTGTTGAAAGTAGGTCTGTTTAAATTACTTAATCAGTCAAAATTGACTTCTTTGAACAGCCAAGCATCACAAACTGATCATGAAGGGAAACTATGTAAGTCATTTGGCTGCATGTGTCTGAAAACTCAATTCACAGTGGCATAAGAAAAAAATATTGTTGTCACATTATCATATTCTGAAGGTGAGAATTCCAGGGCTCTTATGCTCTAATAGCTTCTCCATGACCTTAAGGACTTGTTCTCCTTCAGGGTTTTCACTTAGCTAAGTTTAGCATGATCTTTTGCCGTTAGGCTTGTCATATGCTTGTAAGACAGCTAGAAACCACTAGCATTATATCTGAGTTCTGAGGAAAAAATATTAAAAGGCAGGTGCCTTCTAAGTCTTTCTTGTTAAAAAGCTTCAAAGCTTCACTTGAAAAATTCCAATTATATTTTATTGTGCCAGAACCTGGTCAAATGGTGTTTTTATCCACAAGAGTCTAAGAAATGTTGTGTTTTATTTGGAGAAATTGTTGCCTCATACAAAATCAGGGCTCTGTTACAATTAGAGATGCAGAGAATAGATATTTCATAGGTAAGTAGCAAAGTTTGCCAAGAGGGCTAGCTTCCAAGTTTGTTAGCATCACATGCCTCTATTCTCCCTGCAGCTATTGCTGATTGGTTGTGTGATGGACCCCTCATTTTGGGTCAAAAAGACTTTCTAATGTGTTCACTGGGACTCATGATTCAAAGAGAAGAGTTCATCTGTGTTGGGTGCGGGAGCTAAGAACTAAGGCTGGGACGCTCTTTGTCTACCATGTGCATACTGCAATAGCAAGTCTGGAGAAAGAAAATAGACAAAACCTGAAATCGCTCTGCAGAAAGTTTCAGGGCTTAGGAAGCTGGGATGGCTCAGAGGGTTAAGTGCTCACTTTGCAGCCCTGGGGACTGAGAATTGAATCCCAGCCTCGGCCTGTGTACACCCATATGCTCAACTGGGGCATGGCTCCCATGCAGGAGACCCCTGGCCTGATTCCAGCCCTGAGCAGCCCCCACCCACCTCTGTAGAACAAAACCATGTAGAAAAATGATGTTGTACAACTATGAAGACTACTCTGGGCTCTTCCCCTTCTCTCTGTCTCTGTCAAAAACAACAAATCTTTAAAAACAGAAAAAAAGAAAGTTTCAGAGCTGGACTACCACATAGTGTCAGTGAGACAAAGAACAATTCTTCTCCCCGTTCCTTCCACACACCACTGTTTTTGCTCCAGCTAGTTTGATAATGTGTCTGTTTCTCAATTCAGAGATATAGCAGCCTCCCTCCCCTCTTGGTGTTTTTGTTTTATTTTTGTTTTGTTTCAGTACTTCTGTTTAGCTAGAATTTAAATTCTCTGGGATCAAGTGTGCATATATCCATTCAATATTGGTGTTTTTTTTCTGCCTGGCGTGGCATGTTATCAATAAATATTTACTTAATAAATGAGGCTTTCCTATAAACTAAGCATCCCCTAATTTTTCTTATTATTTCTTATCTGATTTTCTAAATTGGTTTCACTAGCTATTTTTTAATAAAACATTACCTTTAAGAGTGTAAGATTATTTTTGTTGGATGATTACTGAACAATGCTCTCACTGGTCCTATAACAAGAGTATATTTTCGGTATGGTCAATTATCTAAAATTATATTAAAATGAGAAAAATCTTTCCTATGTCTTCACATAAGTTAGTTAATATTTGAGGAGACACCTGGGCGTTCTCTGTCACATTTGTAAACCAAGTGAGAAAAAAACACAAGGATAAAGATAGGGAGGGCAACCACAATACCATCTCGATAGAAGGTCTTCATATAAGAATTAGGTTATATCTGTATTCTAGTATGGTTCCTAATGCAGAACCTCAGCAGTAGACATATTCATCCACCCAGAAGTTGTGGAACAAGCAGAGAAGTGAGAATTAAATTACATTGCCCTTATGCATTAAAGTTCAAAGATATTAAGTAAAGAAACTCACTTGGGAGGACTCTCCCAACAAAAGGTTAATTTTGGCATTATGCATTTAGCATATGGCAGGCCTGTATTATTCCACCTATGCATAATTCCTCTTCTCTCTTAGTGTTCCATTTGTGCTATCATTAGATTCTTCCATATGTTTATGAATTTGACTTCCTGTTATCCCCATTGTGAGGTCTTTTACAAAGTTCTTTCTTACCAGCACAGTATATTCAGAACATCTGAATTCCCACTTTTTTTTTTTTTCTTTTTTGGTCCTATATTTCTCTATTGCCTAAATTCAATTGAGTGACTCGTTAGTCAAAACACCGTATCTCTTCATAGGAAGGAATTTCTAGGTCTCTGGAATTGTGACTATTTCCATTGCCTCTTAGGGATTTGCCTAAGCATAAGAAATACACTTATGAAGAAAATTTTCCTCTTCATATGTAAATAACTAATCTGGAACAAATATGTAATCATGGAGTAGAAGGTAATTCTTGAATCTTATGCAAAAGCTATATTAATTTTACATTAGTTCCCCACATTTTCTTCACTAGTACTGAATGTAAAGTGGCTTTGAGTCTGTTGATCTAGCATTGTCTGCCTAGGGAGAAAGCCCACAATTTAAATTAGAATCTCATTAGTACGTGAAACTCATTTGTTTGTCAATTTAAACCACTGATATTGCTCTTACCCCATTGCCACAAAAACTCATTCTGTTTATCCCCCGTGCCCAGCCCCTGTGTCCCTACCTGTTGCCTCAATTACACCTTTGCTCAGTGGCATCTACTTTTGTGTGATCTGGGAAATGGAAAGAGGCCAGGAGTGTTAGGCAAATAGAACTCAGACCTGCAGAAGAGAAAGAAGCTTCCTTCCTCCCCACTCCCACCCCAAACCTTGCAATTCTTGACCCTTTCACTCCAGCCATACATGAATGACAATTTAGTTTGCATGACATTTTATTTATTACTGTTTTTCCTTAAGCCTTCTGAGGCTAGTCTTTCATTATATTCTGGCAGTGATTTTATACCAACTTTAGATTTGGTTTGATGTAGATTTGATTGTTAAGCCTCTCAAGTCTTTTCTAATCTACTCTCATCTTTTTTTTTTCTGTAATAGATCTATTGAATATGCTGGGTTTTTCTTACTATTTCATTATGCTATACATATATTCCTCTATACCCTGCATATTGGAAATTAGACCATGAGGCTCAATGGGATTCAAATATGAGGTTTTGGCAAGAATTCTCCATAGCTGGTATTATATACTTGCTTCAGAAGGTATACAATTTCTGGGTATCTCAATTGGTAATGTTAACTGGCACTAGTAATCATTGCCTAGACACAATTTCATTAGATATTTTTTAAATGGTTATAGTCTTCTACTCTCTTCTATGTCTGTCATTTTGTGTTTTTCTTATTGCAGAAAATTAATGATCTCTTCCACATTTCATGTTTCTCAAGTCTATTTTCTGTTTTATGAACTGATTATCTGAACCACTGATTTTCACTACTTAATTATTTCCAACGATGACTTGAATTGCTCTTCAACAAGATTTAATCAGTTCAGTTTTTGTTCCCCAGCTACTCTGCTTTCTTCTATTCCTTGTAAAAGAGTAACAGCTGTTCTCAAAATCTACTTGTATGCTGGTGTTCTATATAAGGGATGGCACAGATATTTTTTCCCCTCAAATTTTTTCTTTAACTCACTTCTTTAAAAAATTAAATCAGGGGATGCCAGGGTAGCTCAGCAGTTGAGTGCTTACCTTGCAGTTGTGAGGTCCAGAGTTCAATTCCTAGCCCTGGCCTATGCAAACCCATCTGTTGAACTGCAGCAAAACTAGTAACCACTGGGATGGCTCAGCTGCAAATGTTCTCGCCTTCCATGTGGGAGGCCCCCAGTTTGGTTCCCACCCTGCATGGCCCCACGTCAACATGTGTGAAATGAAACTGTATTACAACTAATGATGTACAACTATGGAGACTGCTTTGGGCCTTTCCCGATTCTTTCTGTCTCCCCTTCACTCAATCAAAAAAATATATCTTTAAAAATTAAGTCAAGTTATTATTATTGTACCTCATCTTTTCTTGTGATTATTTGGCTAATCTTTAGAGACCAAGTCTAAGTGTAGGCAGATTTGAGGTATTGTGGCATGTGCTCAGTTCATGGTTCTGTTTAGTATTGTTTGTTATTGAGGGAAGTCCTACTGGTATCATTGCTAGAAGAAAAATAACAAGATCCAGTTATAAACTCAAGGAATGATTTAGTGTATGGTGAAAGAGAAGATTCTATTTTATTTCTTTGATGCTGAGACTTTAGTTCTTATGTGTAGGTTTTATATCCATAGCAGAACTATCAGCATGTTGTATCATATGGATTTGGGATTGGGGAACACACCATCTGAAGAGATGTTTTCATTCCCCTTCCCATACTCTGCACAAAGAACAGCCTCTGTATTTGAAAATAAGGAGTATGTCAATTGGAGATGAACATTTCACTCCTGTCTTCTTTCTTAGATCTTCAGATTTGGATTGAAAATTTAGGCCAATTTTTTTTTCACTTTTATTGAGGTATAATTAATATATAAAAAAACTGCATATACTTAATGTACACAATTTTATGAGTTTGGACATATGCCTACACTCATGACGCTATCACCACAATCAAGGAAATAAAAAAATCCATCACTTCCAAAAGGTTCCTTGTATCCATTTATTTTGTTTTGTTTTATTTTTATGGTAAGAATATTTAACGTGAGATCAAACTCTTAACAATTTTTAAACTACACAATACTACCTCATTAACTATAAGCACTCAGGCCAATTTTTGCATCTACTCTTTTTTTTTGAGCCCTGAACTTATTGGCTGTACTATGGTCTGGGATGTTGAGACCATCCTCAATGTTATATTTCCCATACTACACAAGGTAGATTGATCCTGCTAAGCCAAATGCAATGAATCCTACCTATAGCTGTAGTACTTGTAGTTCACTCCTCCCTGGTTCATGACCCTGATTTCTGGCAGCATCCCTCTCCAGAAGGGCTGCCTAGGGATCTGATGGACAGAAAACAATATTCCTGGGTCATAAGCTACTAGGTGAGAGAATGTAAAATATCTTGGGCATTTGATTTTTCTCTGTCATTCTCATAAAAAATAGTTAAGAATTATTTTTCACTTGAGGATGATTTCATGAATGTATTAGTAAGAAATATGAAAAGGGACATTGGTTATATTTCTATCTTCTAAGAAGTCCATTGTTTGAATTTATAAAAGTCTACTCATTTCTTAATACATATTACTTCATTTTTACATCAGAATGCAGAATATCTAGTAATACAATATAACTTTTTGTATTCCTCACCCTACTTTGGTAAAAATGACACCTTTCTAGTCAGCCATAACCAGAAAATGACTTTGTCCTGCATCAAGGCAGGCAGGCTGCTGCTTTGAGAAGCCTCCCAAAATGGCAGGGGTTTCATAACATCAAGGTAGCTCTTTCTATAGTAAAATTTACCTCTTTTCTTCAGGGCATGTATCAAAACGATCAACAAAGAGTTAATTGGAAACAGTGCCTAGAATATAATTCTGATTATTATCTTTATTTTGTGTCAAACATAGTTCTTTCATTTTCTACCTAGTTTAACTTGAGATTTTTATTTTGAAAAAAATGAAAGAAAATTTCAACTAATAAACTGATCAAAATGCCACCTTCAAAATAAGGTTATTTAACACTGAGATGAGAATATTTGCAACATAATTGTATAAGTAGTTATTTCTCTTCTTTTCATTTTCTTCTCCCTCCCTCTCTTTCTTCCTTTTATTTTTTTCTTCCCTCTTTCCTTTTATTTTTTATTTCTTTTTTGTAAGAAAGGAATTTTAACTGTACATTTGTGTTCATTCCTCACCAAGGCGTAAAATGGATTAGAATAAAGATGTGTGAAAACTGTTATCAGAGTTGCTCTGTATAATTAATGAATCATCTCCTTTAAGCAGAGAATCAGGATGTTAAACTTTGCAGACTGTGATTATTAGTATAAAAACCTCCATGTTCTGACTCACTATTTTGTCATCCTTAAGATCTTGATCTTTACCAGCGTTCATGTCACAAATGTTGATCCAAAGGATTTGACCTTACCCTAACTTTAATACCAGTTTCTTTCAGACGTGTGGGCTTCTATAAAGAAATTAGAACTTTCTTTTTTAAATTCCATGAATCTCTGTTGACTGCATTATTAGGCTGACTTATTAAAGTTTAACCACTCAGTCATACAATGTTGGTAATAATTTTACTTAGTCAAAGTGCCAAATTGAAATTTATAGGGATGGACTTATTGTTCATGGTGCCAATAATGAGCACGTCAAATTAAGTACATTCCTGTATGAGTGCAGGAAAAACATGTCATTTCCAATTTTTTAAACAATAATATCTCTTTGAGGACTGCATTCAATTTCATCATGTATATTGTATAGTAAGTAGTACTAGCAACTTTTCAGCCAACTTTTCATTTCTTTTTTGTATTTTCTCTACTTAAATGATAGGAGTTATTTTCTATTTATTCTATCACTCTATTTGCTTCAGACATACTATCCAATGATTGATTAATAATTCCATTTAATCTATAAATCTAGCTGAACTATTATTGTCTTATTCCATGTCTTCAGAACCTTCTGCTAGTGTGAACTACAGAATTTGCAAAAGCTTCCTATTTTCCTGCCACAATTATCTTTCTACACCACTTTTTGCCCATTTTGTTAATATGTTATTCGTCTGAAAAAACAAAAGTGACTGTTCATTTCTCCCTTAGAAACTTCTACTAAGTGCCTTTGGCACATAAAGTGCCTTAGTTTAATGTATAATGCCTTTGGAATCTGCCTCTAACTTTGATTAGGTAGATGGTCTCATCTATAGTCTGAGCGATCCTCCCGTACTTTCATTAAGAGAAAACACAGGGCCAGGTAGAATTCTGGGTTTACAAATGGCAGGAGCAGAGGCTTAGTACATTTAAGTGTCTCTTGTACTGTTACTGTTCCAGAATAGTCTATAAATAAAGACAGATTCAAATAGAAAGTCTAAAAACCTCACATACCACATTTGAGAGAGTAAGGTTCAATGGCAGCATAAAATCTTAAATGGTTCAATAGCCAAGGTAACCCTAGACAAAGGAGCCCAACAGTTAAATCCACAGGTGCAAATCAGGAGCCATTACCATCGTAAGCCTGTGAGTAACCACCTTTATTAATTGATATTTATTCAAAGGGATAGTAAGTTCATAAAGTCTTGAACGATTAAAAGAACAGCTTGTTATTTCTAACAAACAACTCCACAATCTTAGCAACTTATGGCAGTAAACATTAATTTATTGTTTATACTTTTGCAAATTACTTTTGCCTTACTCCACATCTTTTTCTTCTAGAGTATACGCTAAAGGAACAGTCTCTATATGGGATATGCTATTTTCCTGGCAGAGAACAGAAAGAAACAAGACCAACCAAACTATATAAAGCTTCTGCCCAGAGGGCATATGCCACATAAATTAGCAAAAGCAAGTTGTATAGCTAAGATTAATAATGGGGCAGGGAAGTATCTATAGACAGGTATGATAAGAGGGGAGAAAGTTGATAAATTGGGAATATTAATAAAATATTCCACAGATCTCAAATATATTATACCTTATGATGCTTCCCTATCCCTCATGTACAATTCACAATTTTAGGAAGATGTTATGTATGTTCATCCTTGTTGTGGGATAATTTCAATATATTTTTATTTATTTATTTTTATTTTTGACAGAGAGAGAGATATACAGAGACAGAGACAGAGAGAGAACTGAACTGGGGGAGCTCCCAGTTCAGCATATGGTTCCGCACGGGCCGGGGCCGGGATTCGATCCCCGGTCCTCAGCGCTGCAAAGTGAGCGCTTAACCCACTGAGCCATCCCGGCTTCCCCTTTTTTTTTTAAATATATTTTTATTTATTTATTTTTATTTTTGACAGAGAGGGGATAATTTCAATATTTGATATCTTATTGGCTAGGGTTATATATAACATATAACCCTAGGATAATCAGCTATTAAATAATTAATTACAATTTTAAAGCAATATTTAGTTATTTTTTTATAATTATTTGTGTGCATATCTTTACTTAGATTACTGAAGCCCATTCTGAACTTTATAGACATTTCTGTACCATATACAAGTACAAAGCATTTCCTTCTATTGCATTGTGGCAACTGTTCTGGTGACTGCTTCTTCATTTTCTAATGCTAAAGCATCTTCAAATATGAATTGTCATCCCTCTTTCTCTATATGTAAGATTGCCAGTGATAGACTGGGTAGACCTAACACACACTACCAGTATATAGGGTTTATATAATATTTTGGTAAAATTCCCTGTGTGTCAGGTTAAATGTATATCGTGCTTCATACATATTTTTCTGCAGTAATCTATAAAAATATTCTTTATAAATATTAATTTATCATTAATAATATTACAGACATTGATTTGAGACAATGCTCTTATACCATACACAAGGTATTAAAATAAATACATTACTTTGAGATTCAGGGTGTATCACCAATTTAGACCTGCAAGGCACTAAAGATTCTGAAGAATTTAATAAGAACTTCATGGGCATCTGTTGAATTTGCATTTCACTTTCAAGTTTAGCCATTCATATAAGAAATCAAATAGTAATAGGACACCCTACACTTCACATAGCACCGTTATGCATGAGTCATGTCACCTGAGAGTGAGTTAGAATAAGGCTCTACAGTGAGCCCGTTTAAGCACAAAAATTAGGGATTAATTGCTGCAATGAATTATGAAAAATGAAACCTTTCCTTTACTCTAATTTGCAAAGTGACTTACATAAGACATTTTTTTCCTCTTTTTAGTCCCTTATCACTGCTATGCTAATCCTCTTAGAAGTCATAAAATAGTGATGATACGTACATATATGAAATATGAGTAAAACTGCTATCATAACAGTTCCTATATCAGAAAGATAAAATTTGGAAAACTATTCAATTTTCTATTTATCAAAAAGAATCTCAGGATGGAGGATTTTTTAGTCCATTTATGTAAATATCTAGTATGTGGATTATTCCTCTGGTGCTCAATTTGCTGATTTCCTACAAAATGAATAAAATCTATTGTCTTGTTAATTGGACAGCAATACAAAAAGAAGTTAATGTTTCACCTATCCATTTACTACAGGGTAATTATGCTAGTAAGATTTTATAATAAAGCATTTATTGGACTTTTTAGATGACATAACAGTCCCGTAGAAAGAGAAAACTTTTATTTTGCTTAGTTTCTTTTTGCTCACTCTACGGGTGTACCACAGAAACTTTACTAATTTTTTTAATTGCTTGTTTTCAGGATATGTAATAATTTAAAAATATGTAAGTTTCCAAATTTTGCATTAGTTAATATTTATTCATGATATTTTTACAAGGAGTGAGAAGCTAGATTTGTGACTAAGCATTAAAAAACCAAGTCAGTAAATACTGATTCAATATTTAGTTATAATAAAGATAACCAGTTAAATACAGAACCTATTGATTACATGTCAGATACAGAAAAAAGACATCGGAACACATACCACTTTCAGCATATTCTTACTGACCCCATTCTTATTCTCCTCTGGGTGGGAAGTTTGCTTACTTGGCCAGCTAAGAGCTCTTTGGGTGAAAGGTAGAGAGGAAAATAGAAAGACCAGGAAGAAAATTATCTTTTGTTATCTAAAAAAGAGAAGGTATTAATAATATCTGGGGAGAAAAAGAAAAAAAAAGAGCTATATAAAGTGTAAAGAAGTTGGAGAAGCTTGGCAAAAGAGAGGAGAAAAGAATGAATGTAAAAATCTAGCATATGATGGGGCAAGTCAGAGAAATACAAGAGCCAGCCTGAAAAAACTTCCAATGGCCAAACCTAGAACAACTTGAGCAATGAAATAAATAGCATGAATACATTAGCCACCTACAATGGTCATAACAGATTTTTCCACCTATATGTGAAGTCATGTTTCTGGATTTTTTCAGTTTCACATATCTCGCTTAATATGATGGTCTCAAGGTCCATCCATGTTGTCACAAATGGCTGTATTTCACCTTTTCTTATTGTTGAGTAGTATTCCATTGAGTAAATGTACCACAAATTCTTTATCTAGTCATCTATCAAAGGATACTTTGGTGTTTTTTCACAACTTGGCCATGGTGAACAGTACTGTGATTAACATCGGGGTACCTATATTTTTGTGAACTGAGGTTTTCAAGTTTTTTGGGTAGATAACTGGAAGAGTGATGGCTGGGACTATGAAACAAAAAAGAAAACTCATGGACACAGTCAATAGTTTAGTGGTTACCTGAGGGTAAGGGGGTGGGGGTTGGGGAGTATGAAGGGGGCATCAAATGTATGGTGATGGAAAGAGAAATGACTCTGGGTGGTGAGCACATAATGCTATACATAGATGATGTAATGTAGAATTGTACATCTGGAACCTATGTAATTTTTACTACCCAATGTTACCCCCAAAAATTTAACAATTAAAAAAAAATTAAAACTTTTTTTCACAAACTGTTAATGTATTATAAATTTATTCTCTACCAGTTCTGGAATCTAGAAATCCAAATTTAAGGTATCCGCAGAGCAATGATCTTTTTGAAAGCTATAGGAGATCCTTCCTTGTCTCCTCCTACCTTCTGATGGTTGTCAATAATTCTTGGCATATTGACTTGTAAGACTCTTCATTCTAATTTCTACCTCTGCTATGCTGTTCACCTCTGAAATTGTGCCAATCTCTGATTCCAGATTTTCCTATTCTTATAAGACATCAATGATATTGGATTCAGGACCCACCATAATCCAGTAGGCCCTCATTTTAACTTCATTAAATCTTAAAGACTATTTCCAAATGTAGTCATATTTACATAATTAGGTGGGCATGAATCTTTGGGGGTTTTATTTAACCCAGTACAATGATATTATATTACAACTCCAAGCATGAAAGATAATATATATATATAAGGAAACAGATGCTACTTACAAATGAATTCCAAATATACATGTAGATTCTCCTTTCTAGAGGAGGTGGAGCTTACTTTCCCAAACTCCTCCTGTACTACCACCACACAGAAACACATCTTAAGTATGTACTAGATTTAGTGACTCATATCCAAAGAATAGGGTATGAAAATGGAAAATTTAGCAACTTTGTAGTGGAGAAAACAGGCAAATATGGCTTTAACCAAATTATCAATGTTAACTTCACCAGGATATGTCATATGATAACATGACACCCTGATGTTATGTGATGAGAAAGGAAATTTTCCTATGTGTTAATCTTGTGTAAAACCCATAACCCTAGACCAAACATGAGAAAAATATTAGACACACTCTCATGAAAGGACATTCTATAAAATACCTGACCAGTACTCCTCAAAACTGTTACATCAAAAACAAATAAAGATATAGCAAAAATAAATGAATGGGACTATGTCAAACTAAAAAGCTACTGCACAACGAAGGAAACCATCAACAAAGTAAAGAGACAAGCAATCCAATGGGAGAACAATGCCTCTGATAAGGGGCTAATATCTAAAATATATAAAGAACTCATACAACTCAACAACAACAAAAATTATGAATGATACAATTGAAAAAGGAGCAGAAGACCTGAACAAACACTTCTCCAGTGAAGACATACAAATGACCAACAGACATATGAAAAAATGCTTAACTTCACTAGCTATTAGGGAAATGGAAATTAAAACCACAATGAGATACCATTTCACACCTTTTAGAATGGCTATAATCAACAAGACAAAGAATAACAAGAGTTGGAGAAGCTGGAGAGAAAAAGGAACCCTCACACACTGCTGGTGGGAATGTAAATTGGTACAACCACTATCAAACACAGTATGGAGGTTCCTTAAAAAATTAAGAATAGTTACCATATGATCCAGCAATCCCTCTTCTGGGTATCTACCAAAAAACCCCACAAAACCTTGAAAACCTTAGTTCTCAAAGATATGTGTACCCGAATGTTCATCAGAGCACCATTCACCATGGCAAACTACAGTGTCCTTTCATAGACGTTTAGATAAAGAAGTTGTGATACATTTGCACATCAGAGATAAGAAAAGATGAAATACAGCCATTTGTGACAACATGGATAGACCTTGATCATCATGTTAAGCAAGATAAGTCAGACTGGAAAAATTAAGACCCATATAACTTCACTTATAGGTGGCATATAAAATTGAAAGTAACAAAGAAACAAAGACTCATGGACACAGTCAATAGTTTAGCATTGACCTGAGGGAAAAGGGCCCAGGGGTGGGGAGGGGGGTGGGGGGGTGGGGTTAAGA
>PVKE010014261.1:0-35357 GCA_004027555.1 Craseonycteris thonglongyai
CAGTCTCCATAGTTGCACATCATTGGTTTTTCCACATAGATTCATTCCACAGGTGGGAGTGGGGCTGCACAGGGCAGGAACTGGGCTGGGGTCTCACCCCAATGAGAACTGAACTGGGGGCACTCCCCAGTTCAGCATATGGGTCCACATGGGCCGGGGCCGGGATTCGATCCTCAGTCCCCGGGGCTGCAAAGTGAGCGCTTTACCCACTGAGCCATCCCGGCTTCCCTAGATTTATTTTTAAATATTCATTTTTGGGGGTGCTAATGTAAACAGTATTGTGTTTTAAATTTTGAATTCCACTTCTTTTCTGCTGATGTATGAGGAAGTTAATATACAAAAGTCTAACTTTTGTATATGTGGCACAATAATTATGTTCACAAACTCATCCTAGAAAAAATGCTACATGCCTCATTGTTGAACATCACTATGGTCACCTTCAAAGTACTCCCCTTGGGAAGCTATACACTAACATTAGTGCCTAGTCCACTCTTCAAAGCAGTTTCGGAAATCTTTCTGGAATGGCCATCAGAGCCATTGTTGTTTTAGCCTTGATATCCTGCAAGTCATCAAAATGTCTTCCTTTCAGTATTTCCTTTATCTTTGGGTAAAGAAAAAAGTAACTGGGGGCTAGATCAGGTGGGTAGGGAGTGTGTTCCAATACAGTTATTTGTTTACTGACTAAAAACTCCCTCACAGACTGCTATGTGAGCTGGTGCATTGTCATGATGCAAGAACCATGTGTTGTTGTGAAAAGTTCAGGTCGTTTCCATCTAACTTTTTTATGTAGCCTTTCCAGCACTTCCAAATAGTCAATTTGGTTGATTGTTCAGTTGGTACAAATTCATAATGAACAATTCCTCTGATATCAAAAAAGGTTAGCAACATTATTTTGACTCTTGCTTTGGACTGATGAAATTTTTTGTCTTGTAAAATTGACTGACTTCCATTGTGCACATTGACACTTTGTTTCAGGGTCACATTGATACACCCTGCGTTTCCAAAATGTCTTGGCAAACTTCCACTCTCTTTTGCTTTGTTCATTGGAGAGCTCCTTTGAGACCGTTTTTGAAACCCCTTTCTCATGCCAAGGTTTTCAGTTAAGATTTTCCTACAGTTTCTCTACCCATATTTACTTGGTCAGCTATGCTTCTCACAATCAGCCGATGATTTTGATATATGATTTGACAAATTTTTGCAATGTTTCATCAGTTCTGCTTATTACTGGTTGCTCTGACCTCTCTTCATCAGTGAGGCTTTCTCTCCCCTCAGAAAACATTTAATCCATTTGTACTCTGTCATTTTCTTCATGGCATAATCTCCAAAAACCTTGGTTTAACATCCCTGATTTCACATCTACTCTTGCCAACTTTTACAAGGATTTTAATGTTTGTTCGTTGCTCTAATTCAAGCTCTGACATTCTCACAACAGCACACAAAAACACACAATATAAATGAATGCCACTCAAAAAGACACCACCACGTGTTGACAGGAACACAGCTGTGAGACACTGATATACCAAGGTTATGAAACCGTACCAAGTGGTTTGTACAGTGCTGCCAATGTAAGCACATGGGGCACATTTGCAAAGTTAATTGTCAGGCCTCGTATTTGTACACACACACACTCACAAACATATTCTAGTACAACATCTGAATGAGTTATAAGTCTTCAATAATTGTTTGTTCTTGTATTCTTCTTATCAGTTGCCACAATAAATCACTTAATCTCCTTGAGGCTATTTCTTCATCATTCAGATAGGGATAATGATGCCTAAGCTAGCAAAGTCACAGGATTGTTTTGATAAT
Source organism: Craseonycteris thonglongyai (assembly GCA_004027555.1). Taxonomy (NCBI): domain Eukaryota; kingdom Metazoa; phylum Chordata; class Mammalia; order Chiroptera; family Craseonycteridae; genus Craseonycteris; species Craseonycteris thonglongyai. The sequence continues at coordinate 1,810 of PVKE010014261.1, forward strand.
CAGAGTGTATGTTATCATACTTAAAAGAAAAATAAGAGGATAAGTTATTAAACAAAGACAGGCAAGAATATTAGCACCATAATAATAATTATTATTATCATTACAAATATTCAAGACTGTACCTGACTCACCTGTCTTTACAAAGTGTAACATGAAATCACAAAAGTCTCTTATATGACAATCCAGCCTGAGTTATTTTCCAAATCAAACTGGTCATTTATTTGCTTAAATTTTTTTTTTCTTCAATAATCAAGTATCTTTGTCTTCAAGAATTTATAAGACTCGTCGGAAGAGTTTTTTGCTACGTTTCCTAAATTTCATAAGCCTGTGTGGTAGCGGGCTGCAAACAAAAGGCTACAGTTCTCTCCTTACCTCACCCCAAGGCAGAGTCACTTAGTCTTACGTTCACAAATGCTAGTATTTTGTCCACCCTCTGCTCCCGGTCAATGGGGATGGTTTTGAGTGCTTAAGTGTGTAAGCCATCAACAATTCCTCAAGACCAAGGGCATCACAGGGAGCATTCTCAGCCCGTAGAGCTGGAAGGCAGAAAGGGACTTCAGAAGTCGTCCAGTGTTCTTCGACACCCCCATTTTATGGGTATTCCCCAATATTACTTTCCAGAATACTTGACTCAATAGTTTAACCCTGCCAGGCTTAAACGATCCACTGGTTGTTTCCAAAATTGCAAGGTCTAAAAAATGCCATCTTTGCCTTACTACTCAGTAACTTCCATACAATATTCTCCTGAAATTCATTTTCTTGGGGCTGCCAAATTAGGTCTTTTTCCTGCATGTAACATTTTAAGGTACTACAACACAACCAGCAAATGCTTTTCCTTTCCCTGCATCCTTTTCTGCTACTTCAAATGAAAGAGCCTTGTATTGTCAACTGATATGAAGCATCTTGCATAATTACTTGTCACTAAACTGTTGCCATGGGTATGTCGTGCTTTAAAATAGATATACACGCCTGTTGCCCAATCTTGCATAGTCAGCAGTTTCCTTTACGGCTCATTCATTACTGTCCTTGCATTAATCCTGAGCACTGTAATGCCTCCCCAGGATATGGTTTCCCTTCCTTTTCCTATAGTTTGCTTTCCACTGTAGCGGCTGAGCGGCATAAATCAATACAATGCACACCATAAACACCACAAGTGCTAACCCTGCCAATTGGCTTTCTTTAATTGGTTTCAGCTAAAAACCAGTAAACCTATTTGAAGTGAAAAGGCAGACAAATCAAAGGCAAGATGAATGACCTGAAAGGCCTGGCTGCGTCAGGGGTTGTGAGCTCCTACACAGTATTTTTCATCTCTGTCACAGGTTTTTTTCCATTTCTCTCTGGATCCTTTTTATTTCTCAGGGATTAGACTTCAGCAGCCTCCACATTTATAATTACAGAGTGCTAGGAGAAACTTGAAGAGAGTAAATACTCCTCATAATTAGTGGTATATTGATCATTTTTCATGGTTACCTTCTTTACAAGTAAACATAAGTCCTGATGAGTCCCCCTCAGACGTCATACACAAATGGCAGTTTTGTTCATCTTTTTTTTTTTTTTATCACTGTACTGAGTTTTAAAAACCTATCACTTTCTTTGTCTCAAAAATGCATTTACTTTTTGATTAGCATTGTTGCAAGGAGAGACTAGGGTTCAGATACCATGCACTTGTTTATCTTCAGTGACAACAGTGCCTCAGGTACTGCTCAGATTCCGAAAGCTTATCATTCTGCTAGGCTGAGGTGATGGGACAAAGCTGTTTCACCAGAGGGCTTCAAGGTCAAAGGTCTATAGGAATGGCATTTTCACTGAACTGGTTCTGATCGGGTGACAGTCCACTTTCTTCCCCTTGCCTGAGGAGAATAATCTAGTTAAGCAAATTACCTAGTCAATGATCAGAGCCACTGAAACAGGAACCCTCTTCTAGAAGGTTCCAAATCCTGTCAAGCATGCAGTGCTATTTGAAAAGGAGAGCTCACGTGTTCAACCAATAATAATTTAAAATGTGTGCTAAAGCAGCTGCAGAGAAATCCTTTGGGTAGAAACATACCAAGATTAACACTCATTGAGAGCTTGTTGTGTAGCAGAACATGCGCACATGCACGTGCTTGCACACACACATACACACACTCACTTTCTCTCTCTCAACATTGGAGAAAAGGAGCTTTTGTTGGGCATGTGTGCAGGCTGTCCCCAAAGCAGGGCCATCTCTTAGGCAGTGGTCATGTCTAAATTAGCATTTCAATAACAATCCTTTCACCACACTCTTCAAACCACTTTTATCTTCCATTTTATTTAAACAGGGGCTGCAGCCAAATTTTATGAGAGGCAAATGCTAAGGGAGCCCCAGACTCGATTCGTAAATCTTACACCCAATTCACAGGGCTCATATGCAGTCATCCAGCATGTTCAGATCTTTCTTCGGTGTTATTTTATGGTTCTCATTAGCAGAACCCCCAAATACTACTAGCACAGTTTTCAGGGTACATCATGAGGCTGAATTTCTAGTCACACCTCAGAATAAGGCCAATGGTATATAAGGGAAGGTACTTCCCACCCTGGGTTTAGATACATCTAGAAGGAAGATCCCCACTCGGGTATTTTGAAACCTAATTGGTTATTAGGGCACGCATGCCCTTTGATCAGCGACTCGGAATCAGTGTGCAGAATATCTCCTTACAACAGGTGCAAGTCAAACTAAAGTATTTTTGAAGCACAGAGCCCAATGTTCCTGGTTCTGACTGAACTCATCGATATTCTCTCTCTTCCTGAGTTTGCTTCTTGTGATGGTATCCCAGCCCTCCATCCCTAACTCTCTTCTTAGGTTGCACAGGCACAACTTCACTTATTCTAGACAGTGAATTGCCACACTATAAAATGCCTTCAAAAATCATCTTTCCAGCTGATGGATCACAGAACATTCCATCCTACCAGTGTGTTATTCATTATAAATGTTCTCCCAGCCAGAGTAGTTGCTGCTATGTAGGTGAGGATGGGAACAGGTGAGAAAGCAGCTGGGGCTATGATACCTAGCAATAAATGATTAAAAAGAGTTAGAAAGTGTAGATTGTTACAAATTTATTGGGAATAAAAGATCTATATCACCTCATCAACTCTGTTTCAATGACTTGAGCTATATAAAGCAGCAGCCCTCAACCTTTTGGGTACCAGGCACTGGTTACATCGAAGACAATTTTTCCACAGATGGGTGGAAGGGATGGTTTTGGGATGTTTCCCGTGCATTACATTTATTGTGCACTTTATTTCTATTATTATTATATTGTAATATATAATAAAATAATTATACAACTCACCATAATGCAGAATCAGTGGGAGTCCTGAGCTTGACTTTTGATATGAGTCTGCAAGCACTTGATTGATTATGGTCTCTGTACAGCCAAACCTCTCCGCTAACGTTAATCAGTGTTTGCAGCCCCTCCCCCATGCTAGCAGCACCACCTCAGCTCCACCTCAGATCATCAGACATTAGATTCTCATAAGGAGCGTGCACCCTAGCTCCCTCACGTGCACAGTTCACAACAGGGTTCACACTCCTATAAGAATCTAATGCTGCTGCTGATCTGACAGGAGGTGGAGTGCAGTGATAATGTGATCTATGAGGAGTGGCTGTAAATACAGATGAAGCTTCATTTGCTTGCCTGCCGCTCACCTCCTGCTGTGTAGCCCACTTCCTAATAGGCCATAGAACCATACCAGTCCCCTGCCCAGGGGTTGAGGACCCTAAATTTAAAGTATACTGCAAGAGGACAGCCAGGGATTTTCCACAGATGAGCTCCCCTGCATGTTCAGAGGACTATCCATTTTCTTTAGTTTGTTCATAAACACACAGAAAGAGTGAGGTTTCCTGGGACAAAATTTCCTTCCTAACTTTCTTTTTCCCTAACATCCTTACCTCCAAATCTGGAAAAAACAATTGTCTGGGTTTTGACAAATACTGTGTTGACAATCCTCATCTAATTGTAGGCTCATTAGAAGGAGATGTTGAAAGTGGAATTCTTCTGATCTACCATTCCGCTTTTTCTTTTTTCTTTCCATGGCTTATATCATGTTTAATCTTTAAAGTGAAGATAAATCTCTACAGGAAAAGCAAAATATCCCTTTAATACAAGTGCATCAGTAGCTTAACCTTTCCATAAAAATAATTTTCATTTAGCTAAATAGCTTAAATATTAATGCCCATTGAAAGAAACTAAATGCAAGGTTCCAGAAGGTAGAATGACTGTGCCAATTTCTAGCTATAATTACAGTTTCAGTATGCCAGAGTCACCACAATGTTGAATTAGTCTATGTTGTGATGGAATGAGCTGGCAGTATGTGTTCAGAATGTGGGGCTTATCGAGCATATAATAATGTTGCTTTTATGGTAACAGATCCCATTCATGTTGACGCTTCTTATAACTTCCCTGAGTCAAAATGAGTCCATGGTAAGAGAGTCAGAGAATATTTCAAGAAGCTTAAAAAACCACTATTGTTTCATAGCTTCCCAAAAGATGACTGGAAATACATTTTTTATTTCCAAACATGAATGTATTCTGACCAAGTAACCCCGTTAGAATTCAAGTACGGTAAGTTCTTCGCTTTAGCCACAGTTTGTTTGAGGGGGAAATGACCCTTCCATCTTTCCTCCTGATTTCCTCATTCTGTTTCCATCCAGCTATAGATCTGGTTGGTGTCAAGGAGGAAGTAGCCCAGCCCACTCTAAGAGCTAAATCTGAGCCAAGTGCCCCACCACATATCAGAACAACCATCACTGTCTACTCATAGATACTTCTGGGTTTTGTGCCTTCACAATGTAAATGAATTGAAAAGTTTTCCCATGTCTCTGACTACTACTTTGCCTGTCATGGAGAGGCAAATGAAAGAGAAGACCCAATGCGTCTGTATTATTTTAGACATCTGCTATTTCCTGGTCTGTTTTTTGACTGTCAAACTAAAAACATATTGTCATTTTTTTAATAAGAATTGTGCAGCAAAAATGCAGATCGGCTAAAATTCTGGGCAGCACACCCCCAACAGCTTCCAAAATGAACACATCACCATTCTTATTAAGTACCACCTACAAAAAAAAGTTTATGGTCAGCATTCAGCTCAATAATGTAAAAATGAAAATTATTAGTTGGGAACTAGGTTTCAGGATCAGGTCTATGGAGGATAATGTTAAACAACAGATGAATTCGTCTTGGAGACAGAGTCTTTGGAATACTTTACAAGCATGCTATATTTGGAATTTATGTATTAGCATTATTCCCCTTTGAGACACACTCATTTTTCTAAATCAAATGGCTTTCAAATACAACCCTACTTTGTGAATTATGGAAATCTATTCTTTATCAACTTTTCCCAACCGAGGGCCCTTACGAGAGTCAAGTCCCATAGAAAATGATTCCAGTGACTGCTTTCTCCAGTTTCCCAAGAAAGGTACTTAATTAGTTACTGTTCTAGATGCAGAGGAAATAAGTTAACTTATTGCATACAATAGATGCTTTAGGACCTTAGGACTTAATTCTCTAGCAAACCTTGAGAAGGACTACTGGATGTTTTAAAGAGCGTAGGAATGTCATTACAAATTAATTGGAGTAATGTTGCAAGGTTCGTTGTGTTCCCAAATAGTACTAGCATGATGACACTGCAACAACAACTACTACTACTACTGGTAAGAAGATGAAGAATAGCTTCATGTGCTGACTAGGCACTGCGCTGAGGCCTTAAAACCCATCTGCTCATCTAAACAGCACAACAGCAGTATGATGCGAATATCATCATCATCTTCATCATCATCATTTCATTTGATATCTGAGGAAATGATAGAGAGATTAACTGGCATACACCAAATTTGAGCTCAGAGCCCATCTGACTCTTAACCTCTGAGAGGTGGAAGAAATCAATTATACTATGACAGATGCCAAGGTGGGGTAGGATTAAGGAGATGACACGACCAAGGGGCTCAGCTCGCTCACAGTAACAAGATGGAAGTCAGGTTGGTTAATGATCACAGCCAAAGAGGTCAAGGCACGGAAGAAAAAGAAATGCCAGGAAGAGACTAAAACACCGCCCAAAGGCAGAAATACATGGGAATTAGACCAGGCTAATGGGGAATTATGAGGAAGCTACCATACATCAGGGCTACAGAGCAACAGTTCAAGTCCAAGTCAAAAGAACATCTTTAAATGGTAAGTAGATCCAATCTTTTTAAGGAAAGTATAAGGCACAACCTTCTCCCCTCATTTCCCTCTACTGGGCATCCAGGCAGCCTTCTGATTCCCAAGGGACAGTGTCTTTAATATGACTCTTCAAACACTGTGTATGAGGCATAAAAAAGAAAGTGGAGCAAGAAGCCAAAAAGAATTGGAAGCAACATAATGTTGACTGAGGACTGCCAGCCTGGAGTTGAAAGCGACACTCACAACAAATGCTCATGACTACAAACCCAATGGTTTCCCTCCACATCTGACTGAATCTCTTGTCTCAGTTTTCCACTCAGACAAGTTTCTATTTCTAAGATTTAGATAAAAGTTATAGAAAAACTAATTTCTAAAGAGAATAATGCATTTGGATTCTCAGAAGGTCAAGATCAAATGCCCTGGATGGAGACATCCACATGAAATACCTCCTCTTTCTCATTTTGTAAAAAAGTATTTCAATAATAGATGAATTATTTTGACTCTGACAGACTGACTTGTTTAAAATTCTACTTTTCAGCATTGGACTTAGCAGGGCTAGAGATAGGGGATATGGTATTTTTCTTCTTGTACAAAACTTTATTGTGTATAAGGCTTCATAGCTTATAACATGCACCAGTATTTTGTGTACTGTTAACCAAAAAGGGTTACTACTTAAACTGTAATGAACCACTAACTGTAAGTGATGTCCTGGTTTTAAAGATGTTAAAAATAGAAGCTTAGGAGTGTTTCTGAGACAATGAGTATGGCAACTTTTTGTGCTTTATTGCAACTATCCACATGGTGCCTGCACCCCTCAGAAAGTTTGGGAGCTCTGTGTTCAATCACACATCTGCCCACTGCTGACTAGGAGAGCCCTGCTGAGGGATCCAACACCACTGGGTCTTCCTGCATAAATAGCCTCTCAGCCTGCTGAGAGCTGAGGACCAGTCTGTGGCTCTCAGGCATTCCCCAGAGAACCTAGCACAGGGCTGGGCACAGAGAAAGCACTCCCTTATAGGCTTTTTCAGTACACAAAGCACTCTTAAATCCCGACTTAAAGCCACCATGTTCCTTGTGCTACCTGATGCATGTCACACTCAATCCAACTATACTTCCTATCTTAACTCACTACTCTAGCCTAATGATGCTTAATTTCCACGTGACAGGTGGGACAGAGATTCTTACCCATGCTTTACAGAAAAACACAGATGTAGCCACATTAAGTGGCTCCACTTGCTCAAGGTCACACCATGAGCAAACAGAGTTGCTCTTGGAAAGTGTATACTGTCTGATTCCCACAGCAATGCGTTTGCTCTGTTAACTCTCTCTGCCCCCCAGATAAAATGCCAAGTCTGGAGGCTCCATCTGGAGCTTTCCACCTATCTGGAGGCCTGGGATCACGATGATCACCTGAGCTTCATCTACAGGACCTGGTCCCTGGGTGGCCTGCCAGGGCATCTCGGAGCCATGTCCTCTGGGATGCCTTCCACCACCTCCCTATTCACCTTGCCTTCATCCACCCTGAGCATTCCCACCCACGGCAGACACTGGTCACAAAGGAGTCACAGTCAGGGGTTTAGAATTCTCATTCTGTAATTTAAGTATTTTCTGAAATATACGTATTTTTTAAAAATTATAAGAAAAGTGAATCTCAAATCTTAAAATAACATATTGAGATATAGGAGTGATAGCCACGTCACAAAAAGGGTACGATTTCATGAGCCCAATGGGCTTTTCTTGCTAGAAGGGTAAAAGCAATTAAACCATTATTTTTTCACTGTTTTTTCCTTGCCACAAAAGGATAAGTTCACTAGAAGAAAAGAGACATTCAACTTAAGATTTAGGAAAGAGGAGAATTTTCTGTGGATCATTCTTCCTTGATTCAAATCCCTTCTATCCCCTCTTTGGTCCCCCTACCCATGTTCTTTATCAGAAAATGAAGGAAGCAACTTCCTAGAGGGGATACCAGGCAGGATTGTGGGCACCCTGGGTGCCTCACTGTAATGATACACTTTCTTTCCCATTAAATAATAAAATACGCTGCAGAGACATGCAGCTCCTCAGACCCAGGGGATGTTAAATCAGGCTCATCAAGCACCATCCATGTGGAAAGATAGGAATATATGTTCACCTGGCACATACATATTTCCTCAGCAGCTGCCGCAGAAGCCTGGCTTCCTTAAGCACTCAGACTCACTTCTTCCCAAAGCATATAAGAAGGCGGTGTCAAGGGAGAGATCGAGATAGATAGGGATGATGGAGATAGAGATGAGACAAATACAAACAGAGAGAGCACGATGAGAGAGAAAGAGAGAGAGATTACGAATTTTATTGAAGACTAGAGAAAAAGACACTCACAATACCTACAAAGAACACTACATAAAAGAACATGTAGAATCCTTACTAATGTAGCTCCTAACTGCTTTTTGTTTTGTTTCCACTTAAAAGGTGAATTTTTAAGTGACTTGATTTTAGTTGCAGGCTGAGTTTGGGATCTTTTCTGTTTATTATTTAGGAATGATCAGATATTTTATCTCTATCTGAATTTCATTTTTCTTCCATTTTGGCCTAAGAGCACCAAAACCGTATCCTTACAAAGTGCCTGTTGAGATTTATACCGTGAGGACAAATAAAGATAGAAATCATGAATTTCATTGCAAAATTCATTAATTGTCAGATTTTTGTAGAAGACTCTAATTAAATTCTGTAGGAAAAGAACATCAAGAAGTGGAAAATTAAAAGTAGGTCATTTAAACAACTCAGCAAAGGGATTAAAATAGACACAGAAGAATATCCTAGAAGTGCTTTGCTTTTTTTTTTTTTTTTTTTCCAGTCAAGGATAAGAGAAATTAGGAACAGAGAAATGTTGGGCTAGATAATAATATTCTAAGCATCTGAAAGGTAGCATCTATAAAAACTTTATGAGATGCGCTAAATTTATTCCAGACAAAAATCTTCATCGACTGACTGCCTATTAGATTGTCTTTATTGTCCTTCTTTCTTTATAGAGCTGTCACAGGAAGATTCCTCATGCTCAGCCAATCATGGATGATTTCTTAAAACCCCTGGAGAAGAAAAAGACTAGTACATCAACCTAATCCATGCAGATGAAAACCCCTCCTCCAGTTCTACTGATAACAGCTGCCCCCCAAACCAAGTTTCTTTTATGAGCTGCAGTTCATTCGAACACATGACAAAGCCCCCTACCCCCCCAAACATATAATGCATTCCTCACAAAGAGAAAGCACAAAGATTATACCACAGAAACTCTCACAAGGTGGAAAACTACCTTTTGCACAGATGCTGATGTGAAGAGACATCAAACTGGTCTCTTTCGTGATTTAAATCTCCTATGACTAGTAAGGTCAATTCGCAAATTTTGTATTCATGCCCAGTGACACTCACTAAAGTCCCAGGGCCAGGATCCTTGTCCTAAGCTGTGCTCCATTCAGATCTGATCAAAGATACTTGTCTCGCACCCTGTCCCTTACCTTGCACATGGCATGTCACAACTGGCTGGGGGTGTGACAGGTATGTGAGAGGAGAGTTGGCCCAAATGGAACTTTGTGACCTTTCTGGGTTGTCTAAAAGCCGGCAGTGCTCTGTAAACCTCTCCCCAAATGGGGCACAACTGTGCCCACGTGGGTACAAAGGCATTTTTTTGTGTGCAAAACTCCTTGTGACCTGGCTCTTCTCCATCCATGGGGGGCAGATGAATCCCCACAAGGTTATAAGGCCAAGTGAGGCCTCTAGGAGTGCACCTCACCTCACCTCCATGAGGCCCTCCAACCCCCTACTTCAAAGAGGAGAGGTCGTCCTCCTGTTAGAGAGGAATGTTTCCTCTTGAAAGTCAGCCTTGCTCCAGCAACAGTCCTCTCTCTCACCCTCACCATGAACTTTTCTCTCTTTGCCAGCACTTCCCCTCGCCATACAATATAGATGTACATATAATACAGCTCCCTCCCATAGTCATCGTTTTTTGAATTCCCTGAGGTTGCACTCCTTACTGTATCTATCGCTCGGCTCACTCCTTTCTTTCAGGGCTCCCTGAAAAGCCGTCTGCCCCACAACAGCCTAGCGATCATTCCCCTCTGCTAACAAGGTCTTGCCCGGCTCAGTTCTAAGCTTGACTTACATCCACAGGATGCTTCACTTTCCTCCTTTCAGCTTTGGAGTCTGACTCTTGACCCTTTCTCTTTTGGGGCTCTTTCCTCCTTATATAAATATAAATAAATATAAGTACATGTTTTTTAAGGTTTATTTTTATTGTTTGAATAAAGTGTGTGGGGGTGGGGCGTGGGGAGGCGGTGGAAGGCCCAGAGCGGTCTCCATAGGTTTCATTCCACACAGGTGGATGTGGGGCAGGAAGCTTCATTGTCGAGCCATCCAGGCAGTTACTGGTCATGCTGCAGTTCAGTATATGGGTTGCAAGGGCCGTATGCTGAATTGGCTCATACAACCGAACCTCGTGATTGTGAGGCAAGCACTCAACCGCTGAGCTACCCCAGCATCCCCTGGAAACTCTCTCCTCCTTTGAGTTCCATAGCCTCTCTTCGATTTTTCTGGCTACTCGCACACAGCTCCACTCATACCTCTGCTTCTTTTTCCAACCAGTCCTTGCACACTCAACATGCTCATTCATCTTCTCTTCCTTCTCTCCTGGCTCCTACCTCTGTGCCTGGCTGTCACAATGACCACACTGATGGCATTTACCATCTGTGACTTAACCACCCCAATCCAGATGCTACATCTTTGTTTATTCCTGAAATAATTTCCCCAGGAAATACAGATTCGCTTTCACTGCAGATAGTCCCTGGAGAAGTAAAATACCAGCAAATTCTTTCCTAAGAAATTATTCTGATGGGAGAAAGAGAGGTGGAAAAGAGACAAGTCAAATATTCTCTCTCGCTCAATTTCTCACAGATCACAAGTGGATAATAAAGGTTGTTCTTCCTACATCAGCCACCAGAGAGATGAAATTACCCTGAGAATTTAAAAACTGTAGTAATAGCGTTGCTGACATAAGTGCAGCTGCTTTTTACATTTGGAAGGCTTTATACCTCTCCTACTTCCATTTGCAACAATTTTGACTAGCATACCTTTCAAAAATTTCTCCAGCATCTCTCTTTGAACACCTGCTGAGTTTTTCCTCCAGACCCTGAATTCACTAGCAAACTTGGTCTCAGGAGAGATGAGGAGTATATAAAGGCATAGAAGAGGCAGGAAAGTGGAAATCCCCAATGTGAATGTGGGCTTCAACACCTTTTCACATACAGCAGAATACTAGGGTAGGAAGCATTAATACAAGAAAAGACGCCTGTTTCTTAAAGTCATTCATCGTTCTTCCTAGTGTCAAATATCTAATACTAAATAAGTTGTGTGCTTATGGTGAACCCTTTTATAGGTTCTCAGAATCTGGAATGAAAAGGAAGGTGCTTTGGAACCAATTAGGAGGCAGGGCTGTCTTCAAGTTACCTTCTTGTTTCAGAATCTAAACTGGCCATTGACTAATGAAGTTCACCAAACAATTCTGGTTCATTCCTTCTTCCCTTAAAGTTAGGTGCATCCATGTGACTTACTTTGGCCAAGGAAATGTGAGTGCAAGTGAAAAGTGGCACCTCCAGGCTGATGTTGTAAACACCTCCATGCAAGTCATCACATTCTCCCGTTTGTCTTCTGCCATAGCCATTGGCAACACTCTGGAAGACGGTTTATCAGCCTGGGTCCTGGGGTCAGGATAATGCAGAGAAGCCCCCAGCAACCTGCATAGGATATGGAGCATAAGCAAACCAGACATCATTTTTTCACACAGTGTACCTGAATCAGTACTGAACAGTTCACAGCACTTAAATCTAGCATCCTAAATCCGACTTAATTTGATCTCTCACTAGCTTTTCTGTCCTGTCTCTCAGCATGTTCCAACATGAAGCAACATGAACAAAGGACGTGTTTGCATTTTTTATTACTGTGTAACCAATTAGTACAAACTTAGAAGCTTAAAACAACACAGTTCATGCTTTCCGGGCCCATAGGTTAGGTGTCCAGGCACAGCTTACCTGAGGTCTCCAGTCAGAGACCCCAAAGACTGCAATCAAGGTGTTAGCCAAGGTTTTGGTTTCATCCGAAGAGTGAGGTCCTCCTCCCAGATCATCCAGGTTCTTGACAATTCTGGCTTTGGGGGCTGTAGAACTGAGGCCCTTAGCTCCTAAAGGCAACTCTTCCCCATAGACAGTTCTCAATACTGCTGTGTGATTTCTTCCAGGTCAGCAGGAAAGTCTCTGTTAAAGGCTCACCTACTTAGGTCAGGCCCACCCAGAATAATTTCTCCTCTGATTAACTCATTGTCCACTGATTAGGAACCCTACTAATATCTGCAAAACTCCCTTTACCTTTACATATAATCGAATATAATCACAGAAGTGACAGCCTATCATCTCATAGGCACTGCTACTCTCAAGTGGAGGTCAGTTTACAAGGTTGTGAGTCGTTGCGGGACACCTTAGAATCCTGCTACCACAGGAGGTCAGTCTGCCTTCTTGGATCGATACACAAGCCCTAGCTCCTCCTGTGGCTTTGCTGAGACAACACCCTTGTACCTGCAGTCTTTTCTGTCCCCCATGTCTGTCCCAAATACGTCAATCTTTTCTCCTGGTACAGCTCCCCCAACACTACGGTACTTTACAGTGTCCCTTTCGACTGTCACCCACATGAAGAGAAGACATACAACTGTCCACTTCTCTTAACCCTTAGAGTCCTGATCACTGTGTCACATGCACAGGACATAAATTCTTATGACCTTAATCATCTACATAGCACATGTACCAGGATGACCAAGGAGAAGTTTCAAAGGATGCACAAACATTCAGTACCTATAAAGCTCCACATGAAGTGACAGGTGCAGATTTTCAAAAGAAATAACTAAGAGCACGTTTCTTAAGTCAACTACGTTGCTTTTTTTTTCCACAAGGAGAACAGAAAGGGGTTAAGAGAGCTCAATTGTGGAAGGAGATGCTGATAGCAGCTGCCCTGTAGTCTCAAACCTCTCTCCTCCTGGTGGTGGGACAGGGAGCCACCCACAAATCCCAACTGAAATGAACATCAGGGAGTGGTCTGGAGAGCTTGTTGCATGAGGTTCAAGTAGCCTGTGAGCAGATTGAAGTCCCCTCCAAAGACTGGTCAAATGTGCTAAGTCCTGGGGACCAAATGTTCAACTGACCCCCAAAAGAATTAGCCTGAGGTCATTTTTAAACATGAATTTGACTGGATGGTATAAGGAGTTTGACTTGATGGTATAAGGGGTTTGAATTGATGGTATGAGGGGCCCCAGAAGTAAAAGGCTGTAGTGGAGGCAGGTGGAGCTCAAGGTGGGTATCAGGAGGGCAAGTGGAGAAATAAACAGTACTCATGTCAAGAGAAGGGCAGGCAGAGGGTCCGGCAGGTGCTGTCTGCACAACCATAAACTTGCCCCACAGGAGACAGAACCATCTTTAATCACCTGCTAGAAAGCCAGCTCACAAAGTACTAGTCAAGAAAGAACTTTCCCGTTTTCCTTACTTACCTCTACAACCTGAGAGGGGCCTTGGATGGCAGCTAGAGGAAGGAGTACATGCCAATGTAAGGAGAAACTGGTGACCACGTGGGCAGGTCATGTGACCATTGAGAAGTTGATTTGGACTGGCCATTCTAAATTCTACTAATAGTTGCTTACTGTGTTTTGGATTTTTTCCCCTTAAAGTTGCCATTGGACTTTTGTCATCTGAAAGTAGGCAGAAAAGCTATAGGACTCTGAATGTTTTACCAGGGGGACAAAAAAAAATACAAAAACCTTTCCTCATTGAGCAGTTCTAAAGGGAGAGATGGTGACAAAAATAAAATTGCTTTTAGGATTCTGCTCCATGAGTCCTGTTCATTCTTGTGTTATGTTCTTATCCCACACACCTGTCTCTTCACGTGGTTGTAAGCTCTTTTAGAGGGGTAACTTGTTGATTTTAAAGTTCAAAGTCATGGATTAATATCAGCCTTGTCAGCTTCATGGGAAACTGAGATGTGGCTTTTCTTGTCTTTTCAGCACAGATCTCAGTTCTCTCTCTCTCTCTCTCTCTCTCTCTCTCTCTCTCTCTCTCTCTCTGTCTGTCTCTCTCTCTCCTCCTGGGGTCTTCTTGAAAGTGGCAGCCCAATTCCCAGGACTCCATGTGCGGAACCACTTTATGTCTCAAGCAGGCAAGCTCCTGATCTCAAATCAGACGCTGCATAGGGTGTTGGGCCGTCTCTCTAGCCACTCCAATACGGAGTCTGGACGAGAATTTCTGGGGAGGGAGATTAAAAGGGAGTTCAGAGTGGGGACCAGTGATTTTATGCAAATGTGCTGTCATGCTGTGAGTCAAATTGTGAGAAAGCAATCTAGCTGAGACATCTCAAAGTTTTTCAAATATTTGGAAAGTGAAAATAATAAAGGACCCTGGATGTATCAAATTCTAAATATAAAGAAAGCCCAACAACTATAATTGATGGAAGAATTAAATAATAGGCTACTTCAACACTTACTAACCAAATAGTTTAAAGGGAAACACCATTATGTGATTAAAAAACACCACAGGGAAGCCGGGATGGCTCAGTGGGTTAAGCGCTCACTTTGCAGCGCCGGGGACTGAGGATCGAATCCCGGCCCCAGCCCATGCGGACCCATATGCTGAGCTGGGAGCTCCCCCAGTTCAGTTCTCTCTCTGTCTCTGTATCTCTCTCTCTCTGTCAAAAATAAAAATAAATAAATAAAAAACACCACAAATAAAACATACACACAGAGCCAAGTTAATGTGCATATACATGTATATTCACATAGCTACGAATGCATTTCTACGGCCCTTCCCCTACCACTTGACCCAAACCAGAAACTTAAGCCAGTGAAATCAGATATTGTCCTTAAAATGTCAATTTGGCTCCCCTGTTATGGATACAGATAAGCCCTCTCTTCTATTTTCATGTATTTATTCTATGTATTTCATGTATTTACTCCAGCTTGGCACACTGTACTAATATTTGCCACATCCTAGCATCAGAAATAAACCCAGGGGATTCTTTTTGTTCAATGGCACTCTACGAAGACACTGGATTCCCTTGCACGGGGCCGGCGTGCAGTAGGACAAGTTCTCGAGGAGATTCTATCAGCAACACTGGCTGTGAATGAGCCAGGCCTTGTGTTTCGTTCACGTGCCCTTGCATTGAGAAATCAGAGCTGAAGAAATAAAGGAAAGTGGTGCCAGATAAACTGAGAAAGAGGGATCACGGAACAGACTTATTTGTTTTGTAACTTATCAGCAAAGTGTTTTGGGGCTCAGTTGATAGAGAGAGATGATCACAGTATTATGTAAGAGGAATGAATGTGAAGTACAAAAGAGACTGGGGAATGTACTATGAATATTAACACTTCTGTTATCAAGGCCGCAAATGTGCTGCACTGGTACTAAAACCTCAAAGGAAACTATGTCTCAAAATGGACTTGAGTGCACTCGCTGCTGAATCATAATCTTCTAAAAACCGATAAATGGCTCCCTTCCGGGGAAAGAAATAAACTTTAAACTGGATGTTTACCAGGAATAAGGATTTAGAAATTAAAAAATAATAATAATAACTTAATTTAAATGTTACAAATAAGAAAACTACATTTCATGGAAGCCAGGATGGCTCAACGGGTTAATCACTCGCTTTGTAGCCCCAGGGACGGGAGGATCGAATCCCAGACCCGGCCCGTGCATACCCATGTGCTGAACTGGGATATGCTTCCCATGCAGGAGACACCCAGTTTGGTTCTTGCCCCCCGGTTCAGTCCCCAGCTCATGGGGGCATTCCTCCCTTGTTGGAGGCCCCTGACCCAGTTCCCACCCTGCGAGGCCTTTGACCACCTGTGTGGAACGAAATCACGTTGAAAACTGATGACATACAACTGTGGAGACTGCTCTGGGCCTTCCCCCTTCTCTCTGTCTCTGTCTGTCTCTGTTTCTGTCAAAAACAGTAAAAAAATCTTAAAAAACCAAACAAAAACAAAAAACTACATTTGAATAGTTTGTCATTTACTCAAACGGAACTGAAACCTTTACCTTGGATTGAGGCTAGAAAGTCAGGAGACAGACCATGCAGACACACGCCTTCATCCGCGAACTCATGAAGCAACGGCCTGCTGCACGAGCAGCATGCTGAACTTGTCAGGTGGGGGCAGAAATGTGGAAAGGAGAGTTACACCATGAAAGCGTCGTAAGTGACTCACAGGCACGGCCTCGTTCGAGTCTCCCAGCATGACTCCGAAGTAGGTTCTCTCATCAGCCGCCTTTTACAGGCAAGAAAACCAAATTCAGAGACGCAAAGAGCTCGCTCAAGGTCAGGCAGGGGCTCATGCATGGGACCGAGGTCAGAGCAGATTTGAGCCCAACATCAAAGTCCAGGCTTCCAACCACCATACCACTCTGGGAACTTATGAGGCTTTGGGTAGCTGTGGGACTGGAGTAGAGGCAGTAAAAGTGAAGAAAAGGTCATGCGACTAGGTCAGAGATTGATAGGAAGACAGGAAAATTAATCCATAATGCCCGGAACATGCTAGAAACACCATGCTTCCTTGCAGGCTGATTGCTTGCAGGCTAGAACCCGCTCCTCCTTTCCTCATCCATCTCCCTTTCATCTTGCAAGTGGGCACTTGGTTGTCTTTATTCCTATGCCACTGACTCCTGTGGGCGCTGCTCATCTCATGTCTACACTACTGCTGTTACAATGTGTTGTGTTATACACTGTGCTTACCTTTGTCTTTGCCGTTAGATCAAGAACATCTCAAGAGCAGAACCAGTAGAGAGATGAATCTTATTTAATCGCCCCAGCTTTTAGTAGCACGCTAACGTATAACAGGCATCTATAAAATAAATGATAAATGATGATAAGAATATTAAAAATTTTGGTTTTGTTTCGTTTGAATGATAATGCTGAGGATCTGGCTCCAGGTTAAACCAATGAAGACAGGACCTTGAGTAGGGAGCGGAGCGGGGGTGGGAAGTTGGTGAATGTATACTTCCAGCCATTGCTGAGTTCTCTGCAGCCTGCATGCCAACCTGCACACTACTGATCCCCTGCTCGTGGGCCAGGCCCCCCTGAAGTCTAGGTGCAACCCCAGGCTGGGGAGCAGAGGGTGCTGCCTGTGCAGTCACCTGCACAAGTCCGAGCCCCGAGGACGGGGCTGCAAGGATAGCTTGCATGGGGCAGGCGTCCTGAGAAAGGCTTCTTGGAGCAGGAGCTGAATCTTTCTGGGTCGGGGGGCCAGGGGGGAGCCTTCCACAGCACCCACTTCTTGGACAGGCTGCTGCTGGCTTTCATCAACGTGCCCTGCTCAAGAGTCTCATTATGTTGTCATGAGAAAACTAACGTGGGCAAAGGAAAGGAACCTGAGAAGAAAAGGCCGAAAATGGAGTTTGGGGTCAGATCCTAAAAGTCATTTATTAAGTGCAAAGTGAAGGGCCTTGGACTTTATATGTTATGGGCATTGGGGAGGCTTATGTAGGTTTCAGGCCAAGAGAATGACATGCTCTTTGGGATTTAGTGAGTTTACACAGACCTTCACCACAGAATAATTGGGAGGTAGAAAACCAGTAGAAGGCTCACTGATAACAGACAAACCAGATGTTATTAGTATTAAACTATACACACACATATGTATTCATAACTTAGTACAAGGTGGTCACCCCTATTTGCTACAGGTGGTGGTACATCTTTAGCCTGCAAAGCAACGCTATGAAAGAAGCCCCATTATTTTCCGTAATCTGTAAACAGCTTAAGAAACGCTCCCATAGTGACCCAGCAGGTGAATCGTGGAGGGCGAACTTGGTCCCTGGCAGCCTCCCTCCAGAGCTTGGGCTCTCTACCTTCATGCAGCACCGTCTCTTGGGTGTCTCATAGGCATGTTAAACTTAATGGCTCCCAAAGAGAACTCTCAATTTCTCTCACACCCTAAACTCACTCATTCCCAGCCTGCCCCGTTTCGTAAAGGCCACCATAGTCCACCAGCTGATGAAGAAAAAAATGACAGGCATTCATTCTTGTATTAACTTCAGCCCTGTCCTATCTGAACTCCCAGCAGCCCACTGCTCTTCATTTCTGTTGTCTCCACCCTGGTCTAAGATGCCATCAGCTCCCACCTAGACCACCTTCAGAGGGATATCCTTGTTTCTTGCCTTTTACCATCTATTATTGATGTAACAGCCAAAGCAATCTTCCCAAAATTCTGCTATGTCACTTTACTGTTTGCTTAAACCATCCAGGGGCATCTCTTACCCCTTTTGGTTCTGACCTGTGGGATTGGTCTTGCTCCCTGGAATGTGTTTTGCAAAACTAGCTTCTCATCATTCAAGTCCCAGCTATTGCTACTTCCTCAGACAGGCCTTCCATAAGCACCTTGTCTAATGAAGTCACCTGCCAGGCAGTTGCTATCACATCACACAGTCCTACTTGCTTTATAACTTTGTGTCTACCTTTATTTGTTGGCTTACTTTTATATGTGTGAGTCTTTCATCTAGAACTAAACTCTCTAAGAGTAGTGGCCCTCTTTTTGTTGTTGTTGTTTTTTCTTTACCTCTCTCTACCCAGTAACTAGAACAGTGCCTGGCATCTAGTAGGTACTAAATAAACATTTGTTGGATGAATGAAATAATGACCCTACTCCTTATCCTCTGTAGGACAAATAATTTGACTCCCTAAAATTTACCCTGCAAGCATGGTGATGGGATCTACATGCTATATGACTTAGGTGAAATATGTAACAGTATTTTGCACATGTCAAGAGTTCAATACATTTCTGTCCCTCTTTCAAATATATAGAATATAAATCATGTGTTACAACAGTTTTAAAAAGATTTTATTGTTTGAGAGAAGGTGAGAGGGAGAGAGAGAGAGAGAGAGAGAGAGAGAGAGAGAGAGAGAGAGAAGTGGGGAGGGCCCAGAGCAGTCCCCATAGTTGTACATCATAGGTTGTGACATAGTTTCATTCTACACAGGAGGTTGTGGGGCTGTGAGGGGCAGGAACTGAACCAGGAGCCTCCTGCATGGGAGGCGAGAACCTTCACAGCCAAGCTGTTTGGCAGTTACCAGTTGCACTGCAGTTCAGCATATGGGTTTGCACAGGCTGTGGCTGGGAATTGAACCCCAGACCTCAAGATTGTGAGGCAAGTGCTCATTTGCTGAGCTATCCTGGCAACTCACACATGTTACAACATTTTCTTTAATTATTTAGTTCACTGCTTGCTTCTATACCAATAAGCATCCTTTCTGCTCTACCAATACTACCCTTGTATAAAGCTCCACGGTGCTCCCTTCTCTATCGTCTGAAACAGCGCTGGGGAGCGAGGTGCTGCTGGAGTCATGTGATCACAAAAGCAGACCTTGCTAGTCAGAAGTGGCCAATAAAAATAGGAAGTTGCTTCCTAAATGTCTCTGGAAGTCTGTGGTTTAGTTCACAATATCTTCACAGATTAAGTTAATGCAAATAGCAGATGCATTTTGTAGCAACAAGACAAATGTTCAGCAGAACTAAAGTTATTCATGTGTAGTCACTCTGGGAATATTTGCATGATATTTTGCTAATTGCTTCAAAATCTAACTTGTAGTGAATAAACAAATGGCAGAAAAAATAAACTAGCAAAAATTAGCCCCCGCCTCCCTGGATTCTCTTGAGCTCCCAGTGCCTTTTGTTAACCACTCAACTCTGCTCTGAAAGCCCAGTGGCTTTTCATAGTCTCCCACTCAAAATTTAGACCCATTCTCTCTATGGAGACTCTCGTGGTTTTCCCCTGCAAAAGAGATGTCGTCCAAAAGCCCCGGATATGTTTTCTCTCCCTGACTCCCAAGGCCCTCCTCAGACTTCAGATAGGCCTGGTCAGGTTTCCTACCTAAAGAATCACTAATAGATCACACCACTTGTAAATCATGCCCATGTGTCACGTTTCCTTAAAATACTCCGGATGAATTTTTTTTTTTTTTTTGTCAGCACATATTAGGCATATTATTTTCTGAGGCTGACATAAGAAAGCAGGTGGCTTGAAACACAGCAATTCATTGTCGAACAATTCTGGAGGGCAGGAGTCTGAAGCCGCAGTACCAGCAGGGTTGGTTCTTTCTGAGGGCTCCAAGAGAGAACCTGTTCCGCACGCCCATCCTAGCTTCTGGTGGTGGCTGGCAATCCTTGTGTCCCTTGGCTTGTAGGTGTATCACTCCAATCTTGTCCTCTGTCTTTATGTGGTGCTTTCTTTATTCAGCTCTTTCTTTACATAGCTGTCTTCTTATAAAAAACACCAGTCATATTGGATTAAAGGCTCACCCTACTCCACCATGACCTTATCTTAACTAATTACATCTGCAATTATCTTATTTCCAAATAAGGGCACATTTGGAGATGCTGGGGGCTAAGAATTCAACTACTCTTTTTTGGGAGGTGGAGAGGAGGACTCCATTCAACCCATAACACTAGGGTTCTCCAAGCTTTTATGAACATACATCCTTGGAAATTAAAATAGCTCTGTACACACCTCAATATGACTTTGTGTATTGGCGTGATAGATATATACATATATATGTATGTTACATATATGTAATAGACTCAATTATGGTACTCATATCATATATAGTAAAGCAAACACAAAAGCAGAAATCAAACAATGATGAGAAAAAAAGAAATTAGACATGACAATGCTTAGTCTTCTCCCTCCCTGTGGATCACTCATCCTCCCTGTTTTGAAGACCGCTTCCTTAGTAACTTGAGGAGGATGAGCCCAACTCTGTGAGATGGGAAAAGGAAAAATAAATCCTTAAAGAAAGAAAAGCAAGGCAACTGACTCAAAAAATCTGGACTGGAACAAAATTAAAGAGTTTGTGGTTAAGTGCACACTCTAAGTTTACATTCACCACAATTAAAATAACCCACCATAAAATTGGAAGTCGGAATTTTATTCTAAAAGGATCAGAATCAACACGTTCTGCCTGTTTTATGAGACTCAGGGAAGAGTAAGTAGGGAAATCTCATTGCCAGTGACAGCAATTCTTATTCCTCCTCTGTTTCATTGCTTTTCCTTTGAGAAGTGGTCCGCCCCTCCCTCCCTCCCCCTCCTCCCCATATTATTGAATCATCACAGAAGACACAGATCCAAATGTGGAAGCAAAAGGCATTGGTAAACTTCGTTGTGCACAGCCCCAAAGAACTTGGGAAAATGACCTCTCCTTTCAGGGTCTCAGATTCCTCATCCCCAAAGTGGAGGAAATACCTGCCACCACCTCAGTCTAGGTTCCTGTGAGACCAAATGTGGCTCTAGGGGGGATGGGCTTTGAAGGGTATGATACATTGCACAAAGACCGTGCTGTGGGTCCCTTTATGGAAGCCCTCACACAACCACTCTGAACTGCCTCAGTTTCCCTACCAGCAAAATGAGGAGAAAATAAGTCCCGTTCATCTTAGAAGAATTTTGTAAGGATAAAATGGAATGGTGTACCAAGACATACTTGAAATATTTTACAATCAACAAAAAACACACTTTCCTGGGGAAGCCGGGATGGCTCAGTGGGTTAGGCGCTCACTTTGCAGCACCGGGGACCGGGGATCGAATCCCGGCCCCGGCCCGTGCGGAACCATATGCTGAACTGGGAGCTCCCCCAGTTCAGTTCTCTCTCTGTCTCTGTCTCTGTATCTCTCGCTCTCCCTGTCAAAAATAAATAAATAAATAAAAAACACACTTTCCTCTATAACTATAGGGTTTTATTATTAGTGGGCTGAGAATATAAATGCAGCTTTCCGATTCACGAATATACTATCAAAGTAGAAATCAGTAGTCAGCTTTAAGAGACCAGAAGAGGAGGTGTAGTGCTCCTTGGCCGATTAGCCTGTAACTGCAGATCCAATTTGGTAGCATTAACAAGTGCCAAGTACAAGGCCCATCAAGCTCAGTGCCTGGAAGCACTTTCAGCTACAAGAAATAAACCCACGTTTAAACGAAAACAATAGAGGGAAACTTATTGTCTTAAATGTTCATGTTGTAATTTCCTAACAAAACATTGAAGAAAATGATAGAAAAGCCTGTTGTATAATTACAGTGATGCCTTGGAATTCGAACTTAATCCATCTCGGAACCCTTTTCTAGTTCCAAATGTTCGATTTCCAAGACAAGTGGGCATTTTGATAAAGTTACGGGCCGTACAGTCAAAATAGGTCTCATGCGAACAATGTGTTGGCTTTCAGATTCCAAAGCAGCATTCGGATTCCAAGGCAAAATTTGCTTGATTTTTTTATTCAGATTCCAAGTTGTTCAAGTTTTGGGGTGTTTGGATTCCAAGGTATTGCTGTATTGCTCATTGTCTGCGAGCGCTATTAAGGATTCCCCTTCTTTTCTCAACCATCTCACTTGCTCTTTTCTTTTTTCTTTCTTTCTTTCTTTTTTTCTGAGGTTTGTATTTTCATTACAAATTTTAGGACATAGAAGAGTTGAAACATGGAGCTCTGAAAACAGACCTGGCTGCTTCTCAGCGATCACTCAGAACACAGGGCTTCCTCTTTAGATGTCCAGTGACACCATGCACCCAGGAGGAGGAGGACAGGAAGCATTTCGAGAGGACATGCCCCCCAACCCCACACACCATCCGAATGTCACCCCAGGGCCCACAGGTAGCACTCCTCTGCAAAACAATTTCTAAGGGCTCCACCACTTAGACAAAGAGCAGCTTCCACAGCGCTCCTGTAGCAGAGGTGTGGGGGTTGTCCGCCACGTTCGCTCAGTCTGAGAGTCCAGCTCGCTCTCACACCCCTTGGCTTGTCCAACCGAACACCCACTTTTCTCCTGACCTCAAGCACCTTCTATGATTTCTTCTCTTCCCCTCACATCCACCTCCAAACTTACTCCAAAACCACAGTTTCTCTGGAATCATCTCACCCATCACCTCTTCTCACAATCTCCAGAATTCCATTTCAAAAGCCACATTCCCAATTTCTGAACATTTTTAGAAATGAATTCCTTTTTTTCCCCTTCATCTGCTTTCCTGTAATCAACCAAAGAAACATCAGGCAAGTCTCCTTTAACTGAGGTGTGTAGAGGTATACAGGCTAAAGTTACCCACCTCCAATCTAACTGTCTTTACTTTTCCATGCCCTTTATTTATCATACTTTGTTTCAATTTGCATCTAAATCAACAACCTGTTCATAGCTCAGCTTAATAGCCCATCAGCTGTTCATGTGCCTTTGACACATGATGTGAAACACTACTCTCCATCTTAGAAGGCCTCATAGAGGAGGGTTAAAACAGCACCTTCTGAGTTCTAGTTCAGAGTCAGAAGTGCTCTGGTCTTTGACGCTGATAGTTGTATCAGAATCCTAACTTTGTGATTAAAAGTTGTGTTTGAGGGAAAGCGTCATCTTTTTCTGAAGCTCGGTTGTGGAATGTACAGAATAAGGACAGCAATGCCCACCTTATGAGATTTTGTGAGGATGAAATTCAGTGAGATAACAGGCCAAGCTCCAGGCATCGTGATGACAGCCAGTTAGTGCCCGCTATCCCATTTTGCATAGCACTGGGTGCAGATCTGCAGGCAGGAGCGGTTCTGATGACAGAGACGATGGTGGCCAGGCTTCAGAATAGCACTTCACAACTGGATCACACAATTCATTCAGCAGGAAAGTTTTAAATATGCTGGTGCCCAGACCACATCCCAGACCAGATAAATCAGCTTCTTTCACAAGAACTCAGATATGAGTATCTGTAAAGTTCCCCAGATGACTCCAAAATGCAGCTAACATTGGGAACCTCAGGTTTAGAGTAAGGTGTTTGTTTTTTCCAAAGTATAGAAGATAAGGAGCCCTCAACTTGCTAACCTTGAGGATAGAAATTGGGAGGGGTGGGGGATAAAGGGGAAAATTGCTCCCAGAAGTGTTCAGTTTAATTACATTCAAAAAATACAAATTCATTGTCCAAATCCTCTCCAGGCAGGCGATAAACATTGAGTAAACCTGTTTTCAGTCACCATATTTTGTTGAATAAGTTACCTGTGCTAAAACCAACAGTGGACATTAAGACAGGACTTTCTTATAAAAGTTCCCTGAAAGCAAGCAAGAGTGTCACACCATTGCCAGCCCCAATTTAACTTCTCCCTGCCCCCAATGCACACTTGGAAATCTAGAATGTACAATGTATTAGTGTCTTCTTTCCCTTATAACCTAAAGACTGAAATACCCCCCAAATAAATGGTTCTTCTAAGCCAAATACACAAAGCCCATGTTCGTATACACAGATACAAAGCCCAATATTTCAGAGGCCAAGCCATCAAGTCCCAGCACATGCACAACTTAGTTTTTCTTTCTCAAAAACAAAACAACCCCGCCCAACTATGTGGAATGAAACCATGTCGAAAATTGATGACATACAACTGTGGAGACTGCTCCAGGCCCTCCTCCTTCTCTCTGTCTCTCTGCATCTCTGTCTCTTTCTGTCTTTGTCTAAAACACTAAAATAAATCTTTAAAAACAAAACAACAAAACACACAAATAGTATTCTTGCAGGAAGCATAAATTTTATTGCTAGAAATAACAGCAATCTCTTTCACTATATCCCCCAGGACTCACTGCAGTCTATTTTCTTAAGTGTTGTGTTTTTAAAGCTCTGCTGCATACCTCCCTCTTGGACATACTGAAATGAACATTCTAAATTCTGAGCACTTAGTGGCACAAGATTGGTTGAAGATGGTACCCTTAGAAAAATGAATCCCTTTATCAGTCACTATTGCTATGGGAATCCCAGGGAAAGAAATTATTCACATGTTTACTGGCCTCAATTTAGAATTTATTGTGTTTTTGTACTTAGTGGTAGACTGATTATTACTCAAATATATTTACTTCTGACTACCTATTTACATAGGAGAAATGTATTTCCCTGACTTCAGCCATGTGACTTGCTTTGCCAATGGAGTATGAGTAGATATGATACAAACAAAGGTTTAAATTTTGCCTCTATCATCAGCATGAGAACAGTTTGGGCTCGGAATGAACACATATAGAGGAGACCTGAACTCAGCCTGCAGTGAAGAACTGGGCCTAGCCAGACCTGCAGCTTAAATCAGAACCACCCAGCCAAAGCCAGACTAAATCACAATTGTGTGGGTAAGAATAAGTGACTTTATTTAAGCACTATGTATTTGAAATGTTTTGTTATACAGCAATAGCTGACTGACGTATTCTGAAAGACATGATGTTGAATAAACAAGAAGCCATAGGAAAAAAAAGCTGGTTCAGAAATCCACTTATGGTCAATTAAAAATATACATTTTAAGTGTGTTGCTAGGGTGAAAGATTTGTTTTAAATTACAAAATAACTGTGCTATTGCAATCATCATTAAATGTCTATTATTGGTGCATGTAAGTAAAGCAAATTATTTTTCTAAATAACTATTTTAGATGGTGCAAAATTGTGTATATTTGAAGCTGGATGGAAAAGTTGACTATAGGTTCAATGTAGCATAAATATCAGTTTTGCCATTGGTTGTAAAATAATAACCACTATAGCTATCATTCACTGAGCACTTACTACATATAACTTACCAATATTATCTCAAACTACTACACTAAGTTTGTTGTGATTATTTGTCCCCATTTTAGAGATGAAAACATTGAGGTTTGGGATGTTTAAGTAACTGGCCCAAGGAAGCAGCAATGTTGGGATCTGTCCCAAGTCTGTCTGGCTCAAGAGTCTCTCTCACTACTGCCTCACAGAGTATAAAAGAAAATGTATAAGATGGAGAAGGTCATTGCCGTGGTTCTTTTTCAATAAAGGGTAAGTTATAACATAAATCTGTATAGCAAAATGTGGCTTTCTGTTTCCCCTTTTCTAACCAATGTCTCAGATATAAATATTCAATGCGATTAACAAATATTTCTTTGACCCTAACAGACACCCATCTTTTTACTCAATATTAGAATTAGAGTTGAGTGTAGGGCACAGTTCTTTCTTTTTAGGAGATTTCAGTCTAGTAAACAATTGATGTTGAAAAGATCCTAACCAAAAATCCCAGTGTGAGCTCTATCATGTTCTAAACGCAGGATGAACAGATGTTTCTAGTGATGGGAAGAGGGTGAGGGTTGGGGACTTAGTTACATTTACTCACTGAGAATGCCATTCCTTTCTGAAGGCAGCCAGCAGCCACAAATAAAAGATAAAAAGTCTAAATTAAAGAGAAGATCAAGCTGTGCAAGACTGCTGATTAGAGAGAGTGCTGAAAGATAATGACTGCGCAAAATGCTGAGCTCCAGCCCACTGTGGATGGACCAGAGGACTACACTTAGGCCTGTTGACTCCGATGGGAGTACAGTTGGCCAACAAATAATAAATTAAGGGGGGAAAAGATCATGAATCTGTTGAGCATTAGAAGGTTTTCTCTTATATAAGAGGATTTAACATTTATTAAATCAAGATCTTTTGCTTAAGTGAAAAAGTTATACAAAATACAATGTTTTGATGCCACTATCCAAATGGGTCAAGTTTTGTACTGCTCCAACACTCAAGGTCACAACAGACCCAAACATGCAACTCTCTTCCACCAAAGATATTGACAATTTCCAGCCCCTCTTTTTGTGTATCCAGCCAAAAGGTAGACCTCAACTGATCGAGCCCTACTTGTCCATATCACTTAAAAAGGAGGAAAGAGGGAGTTAGCTAAAGCCATTTCATGAGTGGGAGGCTAAATGTCAAAAGGTATTAATCATTGAGAGAAAGTGTCCAGTGTTTTATCATTTTCCTTCACCAATTCAAAATAAGCTGTTCCAATCCTTATTGTTTCACAAACAATTATCATCAGGGTATATTGATGGAATCTTGCACAGAAATATCAGGCACAGTTATCAAATGCTGTGTATTGTCAAATACGGGCTCCCTCTTTCAGTAGAAAGTCAAATGTCTGCTGAAATTCATTTTGTGACTGTAATTATAATTCCAAATGTGATATCATCTCAGCAATATCACTTGCTACCGTATGTAAGTTATTTAACTAATCTGAACTTCAGCTTTCTTACCTGTATAAAAACAAATAAGAAACTTCCTGAAAGGGTTGTTATAAGGGTCACAAATAAAACACGTTGGATACTTTGTAAGACACAGAGGGGAAAAATCAATAAATGGTTGCCATTATCATTATTGACACTGCTCATGTTTAAAATTCTGTTATTACTTATATATCTTCATTTTTTGTCATATTCTTTGATAAGTCTCCTTCTGAACATATAAGTTAGAGAAAAATAATTCTAACTACATATTACCTCATGTAGGTCATACATTTGGATTTCAAAATGGTGCTGCCCTCCCCTTCGTTCCTATGTGCATGCGCAAACGGAGTGCACAACCTTAGCCTCTCCTTCTCCCCAGGCTTCTTGGGGCCTCGCTGGAACCAAACCACTCTGCATCTGACTTGCTTAGATTTAGGATTTAACGTCCATTTAAAATTAGTATCAATCTCAAACTTTGATCAACAGATAAGATTTAGAGGTGGCCTCTGCCAGTGACAGCCCCAAGGAAACCCTAGCAGCCAGCTGCCTCCTTAGCGAGTGGAGACGTTGTTCTTTCCCCGTGGTTCACAATTACAAGCATAGGAATGTGAGTGTGCTCACGAATGCCCAGGTCACCGCTACCACCAGGTCCGAGCTGGCACTGGAGTCAGGCACACTCCTTCTCTGAGCCAAGTCATTACCACTCTCACATCTTAGCACAAATTAACATATCTTATTGGGCATTAGCTTGGTTTAGAAAACCTCAGCCAAAAGGAATGTCGTGTAGTTAGAAAAATAATCCTGCAATGTTTTCTCATGATGGATGATGTTAAAAGCACACTTTTTTCCCATTAAAACTAGATTTGTCTTCTCTGGAAACCAGCCACTCTTTTCAGTCTTCTTACCTAAGAGGGAGCCCAGTGAGTCAAGGTGTTTGGAATTGGTTGTTTTGCTCCTGGCCTCCATACCGCCTTTCTTTTGGGATCGTGTGGCAGTCTCAGTGAAGCCATCACACAGATGCTATGGCATCCAACAGTTGACTCATCCCTTCCCCTGTTGATGGGCACTTCAGTTAAAGAACTATGAGTCATTTATTGGGGCTAATGTGAGCCCAAGTGGGTTTCTGTTATTTGCAAACACAAAATACTGAGCAATCTAAGCGAGAATACAGAAAATCCCCCATTACCTTGTATCATTATTTATAGATATACTTCATTGTTTTTTATTGGGTAAACATTATTATAAAAGTATAGGAGTTAAGGAATTCCCAAGGCCACTCTAGCACATAGTTCTGCTTTCACAGAGAGAAACTACTGCGTTCATCTAAATTTTTGCTCCTTTATTACATATCAATTGATAGATGATAGAGGAACAAAATGTATCCATTGACTTTAATGTATCAAATGTATCAAAAAACTTTAATCAATTGACTTCTTCCTTTATAACGAGAACTGAATATATAGATACCTTGCTAGTTTAAAGAAAAAAGAAAAAAAGAAAAGCCAGGCACAACACAGATTGCTAATAAATACTTGAAAAGATATGCAAACTCATTACCAATCATGGCGATGCAAATTAGGACTACAGTAGATTGGCATAAATTAAGACACCTTATAATAGTGAAGATTGTAGAATATGGATCTATGGGAAATTTTATTCATATATACTGGTGATTGTAAAGCAACCTGATACAACCACATTGAGAAAATGTGTGGTAATCTGTTATAAAGTTGAATAATTTACCTAAGCTACTGCCCAGGGTAATTCTCAGAGAAACCTTTGCCTATATGCTCCAGGAGACATAAACAAAAACATTCGTAGCAGTTCTGTATACAACAGGAAAAAAGCAGAAACAAAAAACTAGGAACCAATTCAAATGCCTATCAACAGGAAAATGGATGAACAAATTCCAGTATAGCCACATAATGGAAAATGATAAAGCAGTAAACAAATGGACTAGAATTTCACAAACAACATGAGCACATCTTAGAATACCGAGTAAAAATAGCAAGTCCCACCAGACTATGCAAGGTGTGTCACTTTTATAAAGCTTAAAAAAAAAAAAATCGAAACCAAGTAATCGTCTATACAGATACCCATATTCGTGCATGTGTTAAAATGATTTTTAGCAAAATTAGCAATGTTCCACACAAAGTTCATCCCTGGGCTGGGAGGAGGCAGAGGTGTGTGATGTGGGAGGAGGATATAAGTACTTACAATGATGCTTGTGGTTCTAAAATTGGGTGTTGCCTTCATAACTGTTCGTTTTGTTATTCTCCTTCACTGCTGACATGTGTGTTGCATCTATCCATCAGTGAGGAAGGTCATAAAGAAAAATAATTTAGAAGCAGTAGTTTCATTCATGGACCTGACAAGGATAGACTAGTACAGATTTCAGAAGGAACACTGTAGAGATCTGGGATATATTCTGAGTTTCTACTCAATAACTCAATGGACTCTTGATTCGACTCTTTTTTTCAAATCTAACTTGCTGTATGTCTTTCATGGACCATTTCTCATGGAGCAGCCTATAAGCTTTCTAATCACTTACTAGTCCTATAAACTGAGATAAGTAAAGTAAGAAAGCAACTGATCTCTTATGATTTCACGAGTCACACATGTTTAACATGTACATTTTCTTCATAACGGAAGAGGCCATTTTTATAAGAACCATGAGGTTAATGTATTCCTTCCTTTCCAATTTCCCGCCCCCAGACACTAACCAACTCCTCTTGGAAAAAAAGCTTTTATCTTATCAGAGACTGAAGCTTTGGGGGTAATGGAGCAATATTTTATTATTGCTGTTAATATGTGCATATGGCTATCATTGGAACAATAGGCAAAGAAGATTGTTTTGTTCTATGAAAACATAAACCTACATTGACCACTTTAAGTGGCTTCTTTCCTTTGATAGCTGCTTTTTCAAATGCCTAGGCCTAACAGATCTTTGAGAGTCTTACCCACTCAACAAAAGAAGAGAAAAAGATATGTCTATGGTTACTACAACTAACTGTTCAAGTGCATGATTTTCAAGAATATCGGAAGAGCCTTGGTCACCCCAACTTTAAAAAGGGGACAAATTGTTAACAATTATAATTCCTGGTATTAAAAATGAGTGCAAAAATAGATTAAGTGGTCTGGCACACACAAAAACTGTTTTTCTGGCTAAACCTTAGTCTCAGCTACTCCTTCACTCATATCAATTGTACCGCCTGCAATAAAAACTTGGAGTGGAGCACTAATCCATATTCATATTGTTATGTTATGTTATATTTATGTCTGTCGTGTTATGGTATATGATATGTTATGTGGTATGCATGTTGTATTATATGTTCTGTTCTGCTATGTTATGTGTTATGTGTTATGTTATGCCAAAGGCAATCCAATTTGCCAGTAGCTTGTTACTCTCCAGCTGCATTTCCCCCAGGCCTAATACCATTCAATTCTTTCTTAGGGTTACTTTCTCCAAGGGATGCTGATTGAGAGCTGGACTGCCTTTTACACATTCAATTTCTAAAGCATTCCTTCAAATGTCTTCTTCCTTGGGAATAACATAAACAGGGAACAAGAATAACAACAAAAGTGAGCAGGCAGTAGGAAGTGTGTATTACCTCCCAGACGCATACTAATATAAAATCATTGACTAAAATGTCATGCCAGACATTCATATAAGTCCCTTTAGAAAATAATTGTTTCTCCATAGAACCAACTCTCACTATGGAGAAATCAAACGTTTTTTAAAGCCATATGAGACATACAGCATCAATCAGGGAGGGCCAGGTTATGCTACAGTAATGAAAGAAACCACATATCCCAGTGGGTGAGCACACAAAGGTGTCTGTCTTGCTCTAAATGCATATTCTGCATGGGCTGAGGGTTCACCTCCATACCAGCCCACTCTGGAACTCAGATGTATAGAGCCCACACTTTATGAAAGTCGCTGATTGCTAAGGCTCAAGAAAAAAAGGAAGTGACAGTGGAAATTCACATGTAGGTTCTTAAAGCTCACAACCAGAAGTGACACCCAAAACTTCCTTTTACATTTCAGTGATCAAAGCAAAGGCCATTACTAACATAAAGAAAGCAAGGAAAATCTAACCAGCTGACTGGAAGTAGACAAAGCCAAATTTTGATAGACAATAGATACTGAAATAGATCATTTTACAGTCCCTGAAAATGTAATCCTCCCACAATAAAGGGTAGGCATAACTATTCAAGTGGGCTAACATTTAATGTTTATTAAAGCACATGTTCAATGCTGATTTAAAAAAAAAAAGTATAGGGCAGATGAAGACACTCATTAAATCATAAACCATTCTGAGGTTGATATTCTGAATGGATGGTTACTACTTCCAGACCCCTGAATGAGGTTCTCAAAACAATTTAATGATATAAATGCCCTGATATTGGTAATTTTAGAATTCTAGCTAGCAGACTTTCCATTTCTAATATGCAGACTAAAGTGAGCATTTCCAAAAGAAATTTTATCTTCTGAATTAGCATACACCAAAATATTTCAAGCTATGGGTACAGAGCAAACTTATTCATTATTTTTAAGGGGCCAAGAAAAGAAAATGTAACTGGGAACTGTAAAAGATGAATGTGAAAAGCCAAAATGCTATAAATGTTCTCCATATGCCAGAAACACCTGAACTTTCCATTTTTACTAAATTACATCTAATGTAAGCACATTTGGCCTTTTCCTTGCTTCTTCATACTATGATATTTTAATCACACCATTTCAATATAAACTAAATCTTGATCCAATACTATTATCTCAACCAGAGCTCATTTTAAAGCAATGTAACCTTTAATGAGATAGATGTACAATGGGTATGAGCTTTGAAATACCTAAAAAGCTATTTCCAGAGAAAAGGAAGAAATATTTAATATATTTCTCTAGCATCACCTTCATAATCCACTTGCCAGGGAACCAGGGCCAATAATCTCAGTTCTCAAGGGATAGGAAGGTTCTGCTATCAACTTTCTCCCTTTAGTTCTTTATTTTACACAGTACTTGATTTTCCAGGAGAGAAGGGAGATCACTGAGGCCCATGACGTATCACCATAATCTCATCCTGGCATTGAAAGTAGGCAGCAGGGAGAGAAAAGAAGTAAATTTCAGACAGTAAAACTTCTCTCAAGCGTTTGTATTAGGCAAATGCTCTTGCTCTAAGGAAGGGAATGGCAAACTTTCTGTAAAGAGCCACATGGTTAATTTATTTGGCTGTGAAGGCCATGAGGTCTTTGTTGCAAAGATTTGAATCTGCCATTGTAGAATGAAAGGAGCCATAGGCAATATGTAAACAGATGAGCCTGTCTCTGTTTCAATAAAACTTTATTTACAAACCTAGAGACGGGCCAAGATTCAGTCAAGATGGAGGAATAAACACTGTGCTTACCTTTGCTCATGACCATATCAAAATTATAGCTAAACTTCAGAACAACCATCATTAAGAATCACCTGAAGTCTAGCTGAACCAAAGCTCTACAACTGAAGACATACATAAGAAGCTATCTCAAGTCATCTAAGAGGGCCAGAGACACAGAACAGGCTGGACTCACCTGCATGTGACCATTAAAAATCTAGAAGTTTATCTCAGTTGTGGAGGTCCCTCCAGAGGAGTGATGGCTCCCAGACCCACACCAGGCTCCTCAGCTCAGGGTCTCAGTGCCAAGAAGAGAAGTCCCCATAACTTCTGGCTGTGACACCCAGTGGAGATGTGGCTGAGTAAGACAGAGGGCAGCTGCAGTTTCAGGTGCTTCTCTTAAAGGGCCTGTGCATAGACTACACATTGATAGACTCACTCACTCTGAGCTCCGGTGCTGGGGCATCAGCTCAAAAGACACCAGTGACAAATGGGAGGAGCTGACTTGTTACGCGACTTCAGAGCGAGGCCTGGAGGCTCAGCTCTCTCCCTGAAGGAGGAGCTGGTGGAAGCCACTGCTTTTTTTTTTTTTTTTTAGGTGTTGTTGAGTCCTCCCCCTCCCAGCATACAGACACAAGCGGCCACCATATCTGAGTCTCCATCAGCCTGGCTACCACCATTTGCCCTGATTCTCTGAGACCCTACCCCACCCAACTTTTAGGCATACCCAAGCTACTTCCAGTGGCTTTTTAGTATTCATAACTTACCTTGGCTTATGCTACAGACTTTTCTAAAACCTCTCAAAGGTTCACAAAACCCAAACAAGCAGCATCTGGCCTTGGCACAGCCCATTCCTCTGGCTGAGCAGCCCTAAGGCCAGCACTGGTGATAGCTGGCCTTGGTTTGCAGCTTGGCTCCTCAAGGCACCTCTAAGCCCAGAGCAGGCAGCAGCCATCTTTGGATTATTT